>BGPR01033469.1:1503-16964 GCA_013235015.1 Araneus ventricosus | reverse complement strand
ATCTACATATACAATTATGTACATTGGATTGCCGTTGTTTGCGAATTTAAATAAACATGGATCCGCTTTACTCTGTTCAAAACCATATTTAATAAGCGATTCTCCAATTTTAAGATGCCAAGCTCTTGCGGCTTGTTTTAAACCATAGATGGCCTTATTTAGTTTACAAACCTTCTGTTCTTGACCTGCTTCAATGTAGCCTTCTGGTTGGGACATGTAAACTTCATCTTCTAAATTTCCATATGAAAACAGTTTGATATCGTACCGTAGTTTAGATTTTGTATGCAGCTGCAGCTAAGAAAGTTCTTATAGTAGTATATGTGACTACTGGTGCGAAGGTTTCGTCATAGTCTGTTCCGAATTTTTGAGAGAATCCTTGTGCGACTAGCCTGGCTTTATATCTTTCGATATTGCCTTTTGAGTCATATTTGGCTTTGAATGTCCATCTACAACCGATGACCTTTTTTCCTGATGGTGGTGTTACTAATTTCCAGGTTTCATTCTTTTGAAGAGATTTCATTTCTTCTTTTGTCGATTCGATCCATTTTTGTTTTTCATAAGGATTTTCCATCTTTAAGACATCATTCCAGCTTTTTGGTTCTTTAATTCGTTCAGGATTTGCAAAGAAGGCGAATCTCTCAGGAGGTATACCTTTTGTTTTTCTTTCTGATCTTCTGTGTTGACTGGTTTGTATTTGTGAATTACTCAATTCATATTCATCATCTTCACATGGATTTACTTCGATTCTTTCATCTATTTCTCCTTCTTCCATTGAATGATTTTCTTCGTGTTTCAGTTCTAATTTAACTAGTTGCTGTGTTGTTTCGTCTTGTTTTTGAAGTTCTTTTGCTTCTTTCTTAGCATATGGAGGAGGATTTTCAATAAATTTTACAGTTCTGCTTATCATAATTTTGTTGTCCCCTAAATAAATTCTGTAACCCTTAGATCTGTAATCGTAACCTAAGAATATTCCCTCAACTGCTTTACTATCTAGCTTTCCACGTTTCTGCTTCTGTATGTAAGCATAAGCTTTGCATCCGAAAACTCTAATATGGGATAAATTAGGTTTATGATTTGTCCAGAGTTCGTAAGGTGTTTTTCTTTTTGGTTTTGTAGGGAGGCGGTTTTGTAAGTATGTTGCTGTCATTGCTGCTTCAGCCCAAAATCTTTGAGGTAGGTTTGCTTCAGACAGGAGACATCTTGTCATCTCAATGAGAGTCCGATTCTTCCGTTCTGAGACTCCATTCTGTTGGGGTGAATAAGGTACAGTCAGCTGGTGAACAATTCCTTGTTCCTTTAGAAAATCTTCGATTTCTTTTCCAATATATTCTCCTCCGTTGTCACTTCTAAGGACTTTAAGCGTCCTTCCAAATTTATTTCGTGTCATCGCAATGTATTCATTCAATTTAGAAAGAACTTCATCCTTTTTTGAGAGAAGATATATCATGGAGTATCGAGAGTAATCATCTAGAAAGGTAAGGATATAGCATTTCCCACTTACACTTTGTGTCGGCATTGGTCCACAGAGGTCGCTATGTACCAAATCAAGTGGATGTGTAGCTCTATATTTTGCTTCTTTAGGATAAGGAAATTCTGACAGTTTATTTTTAATGCAATGAATACAGTCACCTATGTGTTGACAATTATCTAGCTGAATACCGTCAGCAAGATTTTCTTTTACAAGTAGCTTGATAGAGTTTATATTGCGGTGTCCAAGACGCTTGTGCCATAAATAAAGGCAATTATGATTATTACAGTTATATGCAAAATTATGATTTGAAACTTTATCTTCATGCATAATTACTTCATAAAGACTATTGTTATTTGAAATTGCTTCTAAATATACAGTTTTATCTTTCATTACAACACATTTGTTTTTGTTAAGTTCACGATGAAACCTTTTTCAGTAATTCTTTTTTTACTGACAATAAATTACACTCTAACTGTGGTAAATAATACGCATTTTGTAAACATATCTCATGGATACCGTCTTTCGTTATGGTTTGAAAATAAATTTTCCCAATACCTTGTGATGAAATGATTTTCCCATCTGCAACGATTATTTTTATTGAGTCCGCAGTTTCATCTAGAGAGGAGAATAAGCACTCGTCATTAATTAGGTGTTGACTAGCGCCGGAGTCGATGAAAAAAGAAACTTTTGCTTTACTTCTAGTATCGGCATTTGCAAGAAGTATGTGTTTAGGGTCTGAAAGTGAACTTTCGATTGTGATGGGTGCTGAGTCAGTTATAAAAGTAGTTGGGTTTGTTTCATTATACACTGTTGAAGAGAGCGTTGTTTTATCATTTTTATTCTGGAGCTCTTCTTTTATTTTTGTTTCGTTAAGGATGTTTTGTTTTTCGTGTATTTGCATGCATACTGACGTTCTATCACGGTTTTGACCTTGACTTTCGTTTGATTTTTGTGGTCTGACTTCCTTTTTGAATGGAAATCTTTTTCTAGATCCATAATTTTTGTTTAAGTGATAGCAAAAATCCCTTGAATGACCGGGTTTTTTACAGAACGTACAAAATTTGTCATTTTTATTTTGATTACGGCTTTTAAATGAGACGTTCGTTTTGAAAGCTTGCGCCAAGTTTCGATCTGAATCTTGTTCCTTACGACGATTGTATTCATCTGTTAATTTGTTTTTAATCAATTCTGGAGTTAGTTCATTTTCCGGCCTAGCTTCTAGAGCCGTTATTAAAGTGTCGTAGGACTTAGGAACCGAAACTAACAAAAGTGCAGCGATATGATCATCTTTAATTTCTTCACCTACGGCTTTAAGCTTGTCAATTAATTCGAGCATTTGAGCGATGTGTTCGTTCATGTTACCGTCTTCTGACATTTTTGTTGCGTATAGTTTTCTTAGCAGAAATAGTTTGCTAGATAAGTTACTTCTTTCATGAATAGTTTTAAGCTTATTCCATGTTGCTTTCGCTGTTGTTTCATATTTGATATGAATAATTTGTGAATCTTCAATACAGAGATTTATAATTGCTCTAGCTTGTCTATCTTTCTTTATATATCTCTCATCTGGTTGAGACGGCGTGTCGTCTTCAATAAGATGAAACAGATCCTCTTTAATTAGAATCATTTCCATTTTGAATTTCCATACCGAATAGTTGTTAGCATTAAGCTTAACAATTTGAGGATTGTTTTCTTTGAGAGATAGCATTGTTTTGAAATTATAGTTTTATAACTTAAAGAATCTTATAACGTTCTATATCACTTCGCAATTCAATTCTAATTCAGCGATTCAGTCTCATAATCTGTTGGAAAATTAATTATATTCTAATTAAAAAGTGTAAGTGAAACAATTTCACTTACCTCATTTCTCGGTAGAATGCGAAGTGCATCTGCATAGCAGATTCAAGTCATCTAAATAAAAGGCATATTATTTAATCCATTTTTGACCACAGAGTGGGAATCAGAGCACTGCCTTTTTAGAGATAATGAAATTTATGAAGCGAAGCACATCACGGCACATACACACGAAAGGAACAGAATACAGAATACAATTAAGCAGAGTTACAAGGAAGTTCAAGTAGAGGTATGAGTTCAGAGTTCAGACTGGAGTTTAAGCGATGCCATCTGTTGGCGTACAGAAGAGTTGTCATAGTTTCTTATTCTGGAAAAACACATATATACAACACATGCGACACCCTCGGTACGGTCCTGAGAATAAGTCTTTTCAGTCTTACTTACCTGAGAATATTTTTGAATTGCCTATAGCAGCGGAGAAATATCTGATGCCTTGCTAAAGAACTTATGTTTTACTCTAAACCGTTAATAACTACAGAATTAAAATCGATAATACAAGTATGAAGTAGAGTAAACCTTTGCCGAATTTGGTGGTTACGACATTTAAATAAAGCGCTTCCGGCATCATTGCGTTGCGTAAAGTAAGCTTTCTACGGAAAAAATGCGCCTGATATAGTTGAAATTAAGGACGTACGTATAATTCAATTAAGCTTAAATATTGTTACAAAACTGTAATGTCGCTTTAAATTATGGGAAGAGAGATTTACAGAAGTTCTTACTAGCTATCAGAGGAGGTCAAGCCTATGCCTCCTGACCTTGGCGACAAACTTGGAGACCATTTGGCGACTTTGGCGATAAGAAGGTTCATGAATACGCTTGATTTTTGGACCTATCTCTACAAGGAACGGAGTTATCAGGAACCTTCGAGAGAATTCTGTACATTCCGTCGGAAACGGTTATAAACACAAAGATACTCAGATGTCTGAATCAATCTCTTTGAAGACTTGTTCGCATTGTGAGTTGGTCAGCTGCTAAACGCTGAACACTATTGTTCGTGTTATTACTGCTATTATTAGTGATTTGCTGTTTGCTTGTGTTACTAATTTGTGCAAGTTCTGTTCTTTTCGTGATACATGTGCTCCGAGTTTCTGGAATATTCGTTGAAAAAAGCGTCGCTTTCAGTTATCCAGTTTGTTGAACTGCTTTTATCGTACACCCAACTGTCGATTTTCGTAAATGAAATGAATTGATGAGAAGAAAACATATTAAACAAATGTTAATTGAAGTGATTTTTATTACAGCTTAAATGAGTAGGAACACATGATAACAGTTATTTTCAAAAAATAGCTGGTGATATTTGCTTGGGACAATTACTAAGGCAACTCTAAATGTTTCGCTGTAAGGAGAGTGGAGTTTTTCAATGACTCTCATGAACAAACTCTACACAGAGCCATACGCATAGAGGGGCAAAGGTATCGCCGAAATTTTTTGGGGGGCACAGGAAGGTCTAAAACGCTTAGATTAACTGATATCTTGAGGTCAAATATTTTGGCCAGTAGAATTATTTTTCTACGTATACAAAAGTAAGCAAGGTGTAAATATTTTTGTTCACTGCTTACCTTCCAACACTAAATATTTCAAAATATTTGAACTTTGAGCTGCATGCACAGTTTTCTTCTTTTCCTAGAACATATAGGACGCTCTTGCGATGCTATTGAAAATATTTTTACCTTTCAAAATTTCATTCAAAACAACTTTATTTGCCTTCCTATGCTAATCTACTTAATAACATCAAAGCAGATTTTACATACTGAATGAGATGTAAAATTTAAAATTATTTACTTTACAGTTATCGACAACGAGAAGTTGCAACAAACATTCATACGAAATCATGCTTAATTCAGTATTTTCCATTTACTTTCAATTATCTGAAGTGTAGAATAAGAGCTATATGCGTATTTATTTTAAAAATTCAAACCCACTTCAATGCGAATCCCGTTTCTAGATGATAACTTATAATCTCCTTAAACTCTCTGATATTTTAATTCAAGTAGAAGCTTAAATGGAAAATTCTGCACAATATTTACTTTAGGTAGTATTGTTTGACAATTAAATGAAAGTCTTTTGAAATATTATAGATGGTGGCAGTGATCGCAAATGAATTGAGAACCTTAACTGGAACTTAAAAATAACTAAGACGATCTTTGTATATTACTGGTAGGTTCAAATATCAAATGGTGTAAACAAATGTTGTACCTCAATTGTGTAATTGATGTTTGTATCAACAGAGACTTTCCTAGAGAATGTATTCAGAATGAAATATTTTTGAATTGGTTGTAATATTAATATCTTACACACCTTCACCGAGCAGTTTGCATGTAAATATAAACATTTTCAAGCTATTTTCACAAAAGGGTTGATTCTTTTAATCATCAGTAAGTCATTTAGGCATGAAATATTTTTAGAAAGAGTAGCGAATAAAATTTATTCTCGAGTAATTTCTTGAACAGCTATAGCACATTCCAACTAAAAATATAAATTTTATATTAAATTTTGCTTAAGTGGCACATACTACTCGCTGTTCCGCTATAGTTAGAGTTTATTTCAGTAAGAGAGCAAAGTATTAGAAAATTATTTTCTGACACAACAGCCTTTCGGAAAAAATATGTCAGATACCAGAACAAGTTTAGGAATTTGAATTGCATTTGCCTCAGTTTCTGCCACTGGCAAAGTTTGCAACAGCAATTTATATGCTAATATAGAGTTTCCGAAGTCAAGAAGTTGTTTGTAGTGTAATTCTCCCTTCTGTATTCCATATTATGAATTTTAGTTCCGCATGCAGCTTTTTTTCTTTAGCCTGCATTTGTTTAATACTGAACTCAAATCGATGTTTAAAGAATAAGCATCAGGAATTTCTCAGTGGGGACACAGTTTTGATCTCCTTCATATTGTTTCGGAGAAAGCTTTGTTCTAAATGATCTCAAACGCCTTTAGCTCCTTATATTACAGCTTTATTTACTCAATGGTTTTGAATTTTCACTTTTTGCATAATATTATTATATATTTAAACAGCACACGATTTTTATTAAGTTTGACCAATGCATAAAGAGCCATTATAAATCAAAGAATAGACGGATATCTTTCTTGCGTTTCTCCACTGAATTTCAAACAATTAAATGCTTAAATAATTGCTAGATTAATCATTAAATTATTCGACACAAAAATTCTTATTTCATCACTATACCTTTTCGAGTACGAAAGACAGAAATATAAAATGATGCAACCGTTAAAAAATTGGATCTCGAGATTTTTAATGAATCTCCGTGTTTTATACCTCCCTGAGACGGAAGAAAACATTTTGGTATTATGTCTCTGAACACAATTACGAACCTGCAACGAGCTAGAGAGATGAAATTTGGTAGATTGTTCTTGCATCAGGAGTTATTGTCAGGACGTTAATAATGGGCGTTAATATATAACTCAACTATTATACTGTATAATTTTTCTTTCTAAATGAACAAAGAGTGGACACTCACTATAACTAAAGTTTTATCCTGTATCATTTTCCCTAATAAACGAACAATGTTTTACAGTTAAAGCTTTATTCCTTTTTAATCAATCGGTGATAAGTGAATTCGAAAATTTACTTTATGTATTCTTTCTAAGTATTCCAAAGTTTATAGATAAAAATAACTTTTCTAAATTTTGATAAATGCATTAACTCTATCGCCTCAATGGAAATAAACTGTTCTTTTGTGAATATTCAATTCTATTAAGAATCCAGTTTTGATATCTTTATTAAAATTGATTCATGAAACTAGTTTTTGAAAAAGAGTTTTGAAGTAAGACTTGAAAGCAAAATTCTCTTTGGAGTAAGATATTATTTCTTGATCATAAAAAAGTCTGATTATGATAATAAACTGAGTGGAAATTTCTAAAGGGAATAATTCTATTCTAAAAAGAATAATGAAGTACTGATACAAGTATAAATTATTATTGGAACGGAGAAAAAACCATTTCTTACATTTAACATAATGCTTTCTTCCCCCATTAAAATCGAAAT
The DNA here is from genome assembly GCA_013235015.1 of Araneus ventricosus. Classification (NCBI taxonomy): domain Eukaryota; kingdom Metazoa; phylum Arthropoda; class Arachnida; order Araneae; family Araneidae; genus Araneus; species Araneus ventricosus. The sequence goes on along the minus strand of BGPR01033469.1, from coordinate 9,639 downwards.
ATTTATTGATAAAAAATAAATAACACATTTTTTCGTCTCTGGTGAGAGATTATGAAACGAAAAGGCTTTGAAATAAAGCCATAAAAATCGAGTCAACGTCACTTACCATAAGAAATCTTAAAACAGTAAGTCATTAATCTTGAAATTTGAACAGGCCATTATTGACTTATGGGCATTCCACTTTGGTACTTTCAGGATGTTCGATCCGGTGACGTAAGTTCTTAGTGAAACTGGAGAATGCTTTACGCTTTGCTTAAGGTTTTGAAATAATAAAGAAGAAAATGAAGTGAAAAAAGAGTAAAAATCATTATTTCGATTTACAAGATAGTCATTATCTTAAAATAGCTTCTTAAAAGGAAAAGATTAAATTTGAAGTGCTGAATTGGTGTCTGTTGGAAATGGGAATAATCTCTGAAAATAGAATGAAATATGATTATGGTTTCTGTTTACTTAGGTAAGGTAAATTTTGATACAGAATGAGTTTTTTTTGTACTATCTTGCAAAATTTTAAAAACAAGCGTTTTGATTATTGAATTGGTATTTTCTTTGACTTGCAGTCATAATATGCATTCCTATAAATGAAAACGAACATAATTTTTTATTTTTCATGCATTTTGGTGTTTTTAGGTTGAATATTGAATTTTTCCACATTTATTTATTTTATTCATGTCATAAACTGAATTCATGACTCATTCATAATTTTTCAGAATAGTTTTTTTAGCATGCATTAATCCCAGCTAACTAGCTGGTCGCCAAATACGTCTAGTTAGAAAGAAACACTTTTTAGTACACTCATATAAGTGTGTTCTATAAAAACTGTTGTTAAAAATTGTTAAGATTAGAGGAATAACTGAACGGGAACATAATTGGTATAATTTGAAGTATAACTTTCTGAATTTAACAATATGAAATTCCTTTTTGTACAGCAATATTTACCCAAGTAATAACAGATAAAATTTGACTTTATTTTTAATCAATAAATGTCTCCTTTAAATTTCTCTAAATTCCAATTGATTATAATTCTGAGAAATCATCATCTAGGGCTCATTGTTATCAGCCAAATTGTATTTGCGTCGAATTTTATAGCTTCGATGGTTAGGTCTGATTGTTGGTTCCGTAGAGGGCCAAAAAATGCCTCTTTCACTTTTATTATCAATTGATAATCACTATTTTTTAATAGAATTGCATTATTAAAATACATTATGCTGTAATAACCCTTTGCAAGAAATTTGAAATTGTTACCCGTAAGGGCAAACGTTGTCTTTGCTTATTTTCTTCGAAATTAAAATGAATTTAATATATAACATAAACTTATCTGTCTATTTATGTTGATTAAAATTAACCACAGAAATTTGTTATTTATTACATTTTCATTTTTTTTAGTTCCTCACTTTCATATTTATTGGATAAATCTCAGTGAACAATGTTATAACACTTCTAACAGAAAAAAAAAAATTACAACTGAAAATAGTTCGTCAGTGATGTTTTGAATCTGAAATTTTGCGTAGTTGATTAAAATAGCTAGATTAACTTCAGTTCATGATACAAGTTCATGGAAATTTTAAAACAACATTGATTAAAGTTCATTGCATGCATCTACGAGGCGTGTCCGGAAAGTAAGTACCGTTTCGTTCTACCGCCGCCGCAGCGCTAGTGTCGACGATCCGTGCATGTGGACACGTGTCTCTGGTGCATTGTCTGTCCACTGACGCCATTACAGCAGGATTGTGTTCTGTTTACAGGTGTTAGTGAGCGTTCAAAATGTTTAAGACGATTGCAGATCCCGCCGACTGTGAAGAGCGGTCTGTAATACGGTTTTTGAACTCAAAGAATATTAAGCCAGCTGAAATTCATAGTTAACTTGTGGAGATTTATGGTGAAAATGTAATGACTGATGGAATGGTTAGAAAGTGGGTTCGACAATTCAATGATGGACGCACCAATGTTCATGACGAAGCACGGAGTGGGCGATCTTCTGTTGTGAATGATGGTTTGGCTGCAAAAGTGAATGAGAAAATTCGTGAAAACAGTCGATTCACAATAAGAATGCTTTGTGATGAGTTTCCACAAATTTCAAAAACTGTTTTGTATGAGATTGTCACAAATCGCTTAAATTATCGCAAATTGTGTTCCCGTTGTGTTCCGAAAATACTTACGGATGTCCACAAAACGAAGGAACTTGGCAGTGCTTTGACATTTCTTACCCGATACAGTGAAGAGGGCAATGAATTCATAAACAAAATTGTGACCGGTGATGAAACTTGGGTTTATCATGTCACTCCAGAATCCAAACAATAGTCGATGAATTTCAGCTGGCTTAACATTCTTTGCGTTCAAAAACCGTATTAAAGAACGCACTTCACAGTCGGCGGGATCGGCAATCGTCTTAAACATTTTGAACGCTCACTAACACCTGTAAACACAACACAATCCTGCTGTAATGGCGTCAGTGGGCAGACAATGAACCAGAGACACGTGTGCACATGCACAGAACTGTGACACTAGAGCTGCGGCGGCGGTAGAACGAAACGGTACTTACTTTCCCACACGCCTCGTATATACAGGGTGCTTCGAAAATATTTGACAAAAATGAAAGTGTAGGTCAGGCATACGATAAGCATCCAAAATCACATAGGAACATGGGTGCGCAAACGCCATCTGGAGACAGCAGATGGCATTTGAAATAATAGAGTGTTAGCCGCAATTGTCGACACTTTTTGAAATTAGCACATTTTTTCAAATATCTCGTCGAACATATAAAGAATAGGTTTCAACTCGCAATTTCCATTGAAGATTTGGTCACGAGGGCATTTTGCCTCACCCCATTTCACTGCAAGCTGATAATGTTTTACAACTTTCGTTAATTATTTTGTGTGCTGTGCGCAATATTCGCGTGCATTTTTGTAAAAATAGCTGGAATATTCGGGAATATATAAAGGTTTTTTTTAAAAAATCAAAAATTCTTCGCGTGTTTTTTGCTTATAACTTGCAGCATTTTCAACCAAATTGTAGTAAACTTGCAGAATATGTGACAGTATATTAGACAATCATTGTCTTACAATTTGAAGTAAATACTTTAAATATTAGAGAAGGTATAGGCATTTGTAGTAAATAATTTTTTTACTGCGCATGCGTTAAAGGCAGCCTAATTTGTCTTTCACAGATTCAGAGCCAGACATATAGGGCAACTTATATAAAAATTTCAGTTCGATATCTTTAAGAGTAAGAGAGATATCGGCATTTTGGCCAGCGGTGTTTTATTTTAAATGGCATGTGCCGCCTCTAGTGGCGTTTTGCGACCCTGGATGCTTATCACATCCCTGCTTTACCCTTTCATTCTTGCCAGACATTTTCGGAGTACCCTGTAGTCTTAAGGATTGCTAGAGAACGTTTAAATATATATTTGGCTCAAGCTGTCGTTCTTACATCAGTTAATAAATCTTAATTTATCCAACGAATTTTCTGTAATTCATGTCGTATTCAGCGCCTGTCTATTAAATAATCTTGTATACATAAATATGTCAGACGTCGTAAATAATTAATTCAGAGAATATCTAATTTCCTTCTAGAAGGAAACGTTTTCAATATTCTTGAAATTTTGAAGCAGAGGCGGCGGCAGAAATTTTCAGACGGTGAAGCAAAGGGAGACAAGACGGGGGGCAAACAAAAATTTCTCTAATTTAGGTAACTTCAAAATAACGCATAATAATTCATTTTCCATTTAATTAAAGTAATTAAGCATTAATTAGTGATTTCAATTATAATTATTAATTATTTCGAATAAATAGCTGTTTGTATAATGTCGGTGCAGTAAGAATTGTCTGACTGAACGAAAAGCAATAATAGAAAATTAATTAAGAACAAAAATCTCGTAGCAAATAAAGTGCACCGCGCTGATAATGGAAAAAAATGCAGATTATTATCTAAATCTTATACAAAATAAAATAATAGCCCAAATCAGGAAGTTCCAAATTGATTGTGCAAGTTTTAAAATTGTATTTTTGAAACTCGGCGCCTCGAAAAATTGTAAAATACTTATCATAGCCGACGGAAACTTTATTTAAAGCGATATCTAACTGCATTTATGGTTCTTAAAAATTTATTTGGAGTGATATTTAACATATCTAACTGCATTTATGGTTCTAATAACGTTTACGCAGATATTAGTGACAAAGTTGTGCAAAATACTAGAACTTAAATGTGGATCTTGCGTTTCATATTTTGTTCCACTAATCTATATGCCGAATTTGAAACTGAAACGGATTCTGCTAGTCTCTAAAACTACTACTAATAAAGGAGAATATAAGTGTGTTGGCGCTCTATATGGATATCGCTGAACCTAGAGCTACGAAATCTGGCACAAATATACTTTGGAGGGTGGGAATGTGCACCTTTGAGCCTTTTTTTCGAAATTTTAATTAAAAATTAAGCGAAATTTTGACGTTTTCCCTTGATACCTTACGAAAATATTGAGGCACAAAAGTAATTTTTAAGCCATCTGAAAGTGCAAATTACATTTTCAATTAAATTAATTAAGTTGACGTACAAGTTTTTCTCTAATTTTAATGAACTTTTAAAAATATTTTAGGCACAATTTAGTACAATCCTTTTTGTTGTTGCAATGAGATTCAAACCGTTTTCATTGTTTAAATAAATATTTAATTGCTTGTTTCTCTTCTATTGTTGAATTCTCCTGATGGATTTTACTATCTTTTCTTTATTTCATCATTTTTTTTGTGTGTGTATATGTGAAATCGAAAACGGAGTCCTCTAAGATAAAACGTTTATTTAGAAATATAACCATTAAGCTGAAAGACTATGGTTGTTGTGTTTCAGTTCTCTTTATCAGCGTGTTTTAATCCAGCTAACATGCTGCAAGACGTAAAATGTGCCGCGACATTTTCATATTGAGATCAAATGCGTATTTTTCATGAGGAATAAGAAAGTGAAGTTGGTGCCAACGACGTGCAATTAGATGTTAGATTACACTTGCAGTTACTTGACTGCGTTAGGGACGTTCACTTAGACAATGAACAGAACAGATGCAAAGTTGCTAAAAGAACACAGGTAAAGTGTCTATCACAATTTGAAGGTTAAAATGAATTTGTTAAGAAAAACATGAATATCAAATTATGCATAAGAGATTCAGATGGTCATTTTTTCGATTGGGAAAAATATATTCCCTTCGTAAGTTGTAAAGGAATAGACAATATATATATAGGCAATCTATTTTTCCTAAAGTCGTTGAGATGAAAGTTTCATTCGCTGATAGTCGCAACCATAGCAGCAAATTTTTTTGTCAGAGTTTGAATCGGCACCAGAAAGCCACAAATGAACTCTTAAATGCCTGACCACTGGACTGGCCGAAATTCGCTTTCCTCTTTAAATTGGGAAAAGAATAATTAATTTCGATCTGATTTCCGTTGCTGTTTCTGAGTGTTTGGATTTTTTGTCCTTTGTTTCCTTCATTTTCTCTTAATAAAAGATCCATGATCTGAAAGACGAAAAGAATGTGTTTCATTACAGTTGATCTAGGCGACCAACAAGACAGCTCAGAGGATTTTGAGTGGTCGTTAGAAGAAGTTATTTTAAAATTATATCTATGGGTTGAAAAACTCCGTTCCGAACAAAACTGGCCGTTAAGAGGAGTGATTGCTATGTATAGCCACACTCTTCTATAATAGAGATACTTTAGTTTTCCCTAATAATTCCACCCACAACTGATCGAAACATTCAATGGGAGTAAAGAAACATACAAATTTTCATCCGTGTTGTCTTAGCCGACCGACCGAAAACTGTCGCCAAATTGCGACATCTCATTCACTTGTCGGTTATTCTGTCAAACGTGTTTCGAACTACATGCCGAATGGACGGCAAGTGAAACAGATGCAGTGCCGTAGTCGCAAAATAAGCGGTGCCGGAACGCTCTAACCTGGTTGAGAAAAATCGCGCTATTTTAAGACGTTTTCACAATTTTTTATTATTTATTTCTCTTGAAAAAACCAGTGTCGGAACGCCTTTCCGGTGAATGTCAGCTCCACTATGCACATGAACACATACCGGTCATTCTGTTGACTTAACCGTAAATGAGTCGTCAAGTTTGGACGAAAATCGCTCATCTCGACCGTTTACTATGCGAGTTAATAATTTTAAGATAGGATTTAAAGTATTAGATTCCTTGATTCTTAGCTCTCCATATCCATCAAAACGGTAAAATGTTTTACCGACGAAAGACTTAATTTCTCACCGACAGGGGGCAATTGCCCCCATTGACCACTCGCTATCGCCTCTCCTGTTTTGATGAATGAGAAATTACACCGAGAATTACGTAGTAAATATTATATGGGGTTAATTATTTTTCTTTATACTGTGTTAACACACGAATAATATTTCTAACTGGCTAATAACCCGACGTTGCTCGGGATGCATATTTTGTTTTCTTATGCCGGCTTGCGGTTTATTTTTTCTACAAATATTGTCATTAACTTTTCCCGATAAATGTAAATCTCCTTTAGATCCCATATTGTTGAATTAAAACTTTCAATTCTAGCCTTTTTATTATCTTAAAATCGTATGGTTTGAAAGAAAACGCGAGAAGTTTGCAAAAAAATTTATTCTGAACTTTTAAACAGTAAATCGTATAATAATTAATACAACTTTAAAATGAAAAATTATACTTCTGATGTTTATAAATTAAACAGGGTTGCATATAATAGCAATATTTTGTTTTTCAAAAGAAAAAAAAACTAAATAAAAAATATAAATGAATAAAAATACAACAAACTGATAAATTAAACCAGAGATAAAAATTTTCTTCTTGCGCGTATTTGAATAATAATGAAGAAAAACATGAAAAAGGACAAAACGTCCGAATTTATCATTCATTTTGGCGTTTTTAATTAATATGTTTTTAACTAATCGTGATTTCGGAATTTAAATGGTCAAAATGGATTCGTTGGATTATTTCCCACCTTTTGGTACTTTCGGTGCGTTTCTCTGCTCTCAGCGGTTCGTGAAAAGATAATTTCCCATACATAGATAGATATATTTATTTACTCTCGACTTTTAATAGTGTAGATTATTTTTATTAGATATAAAAATATGAGTAGAATCTAAATTTAATTTATGAATTGCCTAATTAAATTCGAGGGATATTCATTGCTTTGGAAAATTTACTAAAGATTTTCCTTCTTTCGAAAAGGTTTTGCCTACTTGTATCTATTTTGTTTCTGTTACAAACCCATTTTAAATTTTCACACGATATAATTAAACTAGTTTCCACCAAAATGTACATCGTTGCAGTGAATGTACATGATAAAAATTCGGAATATTTCAGTTAGAATGCTAACGAGAGGAAAAATTTATACTACACAAAATGAAAAAAAAAATATTGACTCTATGTTTAATCTATAAAATATTCTTTCGTGCCAATTTCAATAAATTAATTGAAAGATCAAATGAGGATATATTGTCTTGTAAACATCCAAAAATTATTTTTGTGAGAAAGATACCTTTACTGTGTTAATCATAGATTATGCTCACTTTCAGACACAGTGTATAAGCATCTTTCTTTTCTTCTGTTAATCAATGACATGAGGATTTAAGAATAATGATTTTAGATTCAAGGATATTTTTAAATTCGAAAAGCATTTAAGTTCGCCTTGTTTAATTGGACATTCTACCAGAAAAGGGACGATATTATTTAATGACAACGTTTCTCTGAAGATAGCAATCTCTTACTTCACAAATGCTACAAGAAAAGAGAAACACACGCGTCTGATTTTTTATTTGACATTATAAGTTTTCTTGTTGAATATTAAACTTGCAAAGGAGAATTGAAAAATGCAACATGCCTTTGTGTGTTTATTCTAAATATAAATATTATTTTTTTTTAAATTAAAATTTGAAATATGCTTGTATTCGAATAATTCTATGCAAAAATCAAAGATAATACCTAATTGAGTAAGCAAAACAAAAAATTTCTTTTCACTTTTGTAAAATTAGATTTAATGCATACTTCTGAAGGAAGTTCAGTAGAAAATTTCATATCTGTAAACTTTTGTAAAATTAGATTTAATGCATACTTCTGAAGGAAGTTCAGTAGAAAATTTCATATCTGTAAACTTTTGTAAAATT
>BGPR01033468.1:0-16964 GCA_013235015.1 Araneus ventricosus | reverse complement strand
TTTGACAGAGGAGCTCGAGCGTTCCTGTTTACGGTCCCTCATTCAAATGGTCTTAGAACTGTGAGAAGGCCCAAATTCTGGCCAGTTGGTTTGACAGTATGAAGTCTTTTCTCAATTCTAAGTTCTGCTTCTTCTGCTATAGGTGTACAATACTATACATCCATTTCAAGGATTGCAGGATATAGTTTACTGTGAGAGATAGTACATATATAAGGGAGAAGAAGTTATCCCCTGAAAGACAAATTGATTTCAATATTATCTGACATGGCAATATTGGTTTAAAGACTGCGATCAAGCACAGTTCTGGGATTTTAGGCAGGGTCCACTAAGGCTGCAGATGATTTTGTCAACCATGTCCTGCTCCCCAACATATCTACCAGAATGTAACACAGTGGAACACCGGGAGAAGTGAGTTTTCTAAAAATATATAAAAACATTAAATATCAGATGATACTATGAATTAAAGAACTGAGATTTTAAAACGCTTAATTATGTGATAATGAACTTTTGATAACCTGAGAAATTTGTATTAAGCGGTTTTTCATTTGTCTGCATCAGATTGATGATTTTTACTCTGAAAAGTGTGCCTTGCTTTATGTACAAGTAATTTACTCATTTGCCACATGCTTGCATAAGCATTTGAGAATTTAACTCCGCGAGGACGCGGCAAATGGGTTTCTCAGGCCTGAGGTCCTGTTTTTTTAATAAACGTCTAGAAATTATATTTTTTTAAATACAAAAACAATTTTTGCATTAATATACACCGTACAAAGATAATACACCGTTAGAAATAATTTCAAGGTGATAAATCTCTTTTGGGGAGTACATTGGTAAAATAAGAAGACAGATTTAGAGGAGTGCGCGGCTTCTCCATCCACAATTACTTAATCGCCTGATATGCTATCGTTGCACCCCACAATAATTGACATGATTGTCTTAATGATAAGCATGTCCAAGAATTTTGACAGTTTTAAGGACGATGTTGCGTGGAAATTCTGTCTCGAACTTGCTCTCCCAAAAGATCAGAAGACAGCTCCCACTGGAAGTTGCCTTGTAATGAGTATTAATAAGTCTCGGGATAAACGAATTCAAAAAAAAGATTTATTAGAAGCTTCAGACCCATCTGGCGCGAAACAGTGTGAGGAACTGAACGACCTGAACTGGTAACGACAGCAACTCAGATCGCCATTGAATTTACGGCACAGACGGCCCAAACCTGACATCCACTACCGAGGAGGTGATTCATCTCAAGATCTCTGTGACAGGTCTGCGCGAGAACCCCACGGTCTGGCGGTTTTAATCCATTCACGTGTCTCCGAAGGAGCTACAGACAGACCTTAAATATGGGGGGGGGGGGGGGGGGGGGGGGGGGGGGGGGGGGGGGGGGGGGGGGGGGGGGGGGGGGGGGGGGGGGGGGGGGGGGGGGGGGGGGGGGGGGGGGGGGGGGGGGGGGGGGGGGGGGGGGGGGGGGGGGGGGGGGGGGGGGGGGGGGGGGGGGGGGGGGGGGGGGGGGGGGGGGGGGGGGGGGGGGGGGGGGGGGGGGGGGGGGGGGGGGGGGGGGGGGGGGGGGGGGGGGGGGGGGGGGGCAAGCAAGCAAAAGCAAGGTAACCTGACAAGAGTCAGCAATCCCTCACAATATTTTGCAAGAATTACCTAAAATTAAAAGCAAATAATTCAAGAACATTGCATTCCCAGTCGAACATTGTAAATTAATAAAATCTAGAACGGTAGAAACAAACCCTGAACAGCTTGACTATAACACCCCAGTAAAAAATGGTTTCTTTCGAATTATTTTAATAAATAGTGGCAGACAAACAATACTAAGCTTTATAAAATTGTTTCTTGAGATGCTAATCCTTATGACTCATGATAACCTATGACTTTATGGCGAAGTTGAAGTGACAGCTGAATTTTAGAAGGTCCCTGAACTTCAACCATTTCACTATTCATGAATTTCCTGAGATTACGTCAATTCCTGCGTAAATAAAGTCACTTCCCAAGAAAGTAAAAGCAAGCTCCTTCCAAGCCAAGAGGTTAGTTGGATTTAGATCAGCAAGCAAGCTGGTGAGCTAACAAGAAACTTGAGCGCTGTGTTGAGGGGTTTACTGGTTGTCTGTGTTGTGAATTTTACAAGTGCTGTTTTATCACGAAGTACTATTGCTTAGGGAATATTTGTAAAATAGAGAGCTATCTTAAATTCTGCTTATTGGACTGCATTCAGTACAACTTCCACAAGTCGATTTTGTCACAATAGTATTATTTTTCTACTATAAATAGACTCACTTCGTCTGCTAGATTAAAAGGTTTTGACACTAAAATTCCTTCCTCCTTCAACAACGGATGATCTTCTATCTGACTTTTCTCCTTTCCTGGAACTTAACTGAATTCAAATGCTGCATTTTAAATGGAACCGTTTTCCGAATTGGTGATTTTTTTCAATTCTCATTTTACATTTGAGAAGATCAAATATCAAAAATAGTCTGCATCAATTTCCCGAGCAATACATCGAAGTAAATGAGAAAGGGAAATCCACTTCCTCCCTCAGAAATCATAATGACAGCTGGTACTGTCCTAATTCCAAGAAAACCCCCCTTTTCCCCGAACCCTTCTAGGCGAGCCTTTCTAACGAAGAAAGCGCGCGCCGCGGGTGTGAAATCGATCACACTTAACTAAAGCGGGAACGGACGTTTCGGACGGCCATAGTCTTTTGCATGAGGGGACGTATGGGACGTTCCCGTATCGATAGAGTTAAACAACAGGAAAGCTGATATTATTTTAACTCGCCTACGTATGGGGTATACATGATTTACTCACCGTCACTTATTGCTCCGAGAATAAGCACCAATGCGCTCACAATGCAACTATATTATGTCTTTTTATCTTACATCAAATCTTAATTCCCGCCGTTTACATTTTTTAAAAAACTACTTCAATTTGTTATATGCATTACTTGAAAAAAACGCCACATGTTCATCATTTTGTATTTTGTAAGTCAATAAGATCTATTTCTCTTATATAATGGTTGGAAACCACTGCCATAGGGGACTACTTCCAAGCTTCCGTGGTGGTATAGTAGTAAGGTCTTGATTTTGGCTACAGGTTTGAAACCCGATTCCACTGAAGTCCCATCGTATAATGGGCCCGTTGCACGTTAAATCATACGTAGGGGACCAAACGTCCTCCAGTCGCTGTGGTGCGGAAGTTTGGAGAAGGGCTGTCAGCTCAGGTGTCGTCCTCGTCATCTGATCGCTGTTCAAAATGACGAGGTCCGTCCCAAAATAGCCCTCGTGTTGCTTCCAAAACGGAACGCTAATATAACTAAACTAAACTAATTTTATATAAGCAATGTTGAATTTTAACTGAAAACCTTTGCTGATATGCAACATTATGCTCTCAACTTCAGGCAATTTTAGTTTAGTCTGGATAGTATAACAACGTAGTGGCGATTGTGCCAAAAAAACAAACTAACACATAAAGTTAGACAAAGCCTTTGTTTCCAAAGATCCCACTTCAATCAATAAACGAAGTAGTAAATTTGAGCCAAGGATTCCCATAGTCAAATTTTCACCGTATTGCAAACAATGAGAAAATCATGGCTCTGCATTAAAAATTTGGGAGCTCTGTCATGTTGCGAGGAACTTCGCTGAGACTTGTAGCTAACAGAATCACAGATTGAAGTTTCTTGTACAGAAAGTGACAGCAATTCAATAAAGATATTCGTTACATTTTTACTTTCTCGTCTACGAAGTATACAAAGAGAAAGTTTTGTAATCGTTAAAAAATTCGAACTCGAGATGTTGACGAATCTCCACGTTTTAGACCTCCCTGAGTCCGAAAAACAAAATTTTGGAATTATGTCTGTCTGTGAACACGATAACTCGAAAACTATTAGAGCTACGGGGATGAAATTTGGTATGTGGTCTTTACACATAGTTTGTAGGTTTCTATCAAATTTTGGACAAAATCCGTCAACGGGAAGTCTGTCTGTGTGTATGTCCGAAGTCATGCGAACACTATAACTCAAAAACTTGAATAGCTAGATGGATAAAATTTGGCACACAGTTTTATCGTCATGAATCCGTATAAAATTTTGGGCCAACTCCGTCAACGGGTTGACTGTCTGTTGGTCTGTATAATTTACCATTGAAACCAATCCGCTGTCTCCACACGCATACGTGCTCGCGAAAGGAGCGATTACGTCAGTTTGTCCTTGAGACGGCAAGAACAGTGCGCGACAGATGCGTTTTAATCGGTACGCATCTCTTTGAATTCTTTGCCTAGGTATTTTTCAATCACTATAATGAAAAATCTTCTGATAGTCATTGGATTCTGGATAACAGTAGGTTCGAATTTTTTTCGCCACGCGGGGGAAGTAGAAACGGCACCTTTTGGGGGAAGTATACGAGAAAGTTTAGGGGAGAACACTCCCGCTGGTTTGTAAACAGATACTCGGAAAACTGATAAAAGCATCCATAAAATCCTGCATGTGCCAATTAGTGTTTATGGACGAGTTTTCTGATTTGTTTATTTTTGTTTCACAGGTGAGGGTTCACTTCCGTTTTCTTGTAACCTTCAAATTTAAACTATCGCCAAATCCAATTGGATCCTGTATCAAGCTCCAAGTTCGAATCGTTTTTTTTTCTTGAGTACACAATACGCCAAAAAGAGCGATAAATAATAATTATGGCAACCTTTCCACAAAATTAGGCTCTTATTTTAAGTAAACATTGAGAGCTACAACAATAAAAACATGAAATTTGATATTTTCAAAGTATATTTAAACCATAACATTAGAAAACTACACTTTAAACGTTAATTAATATTTTCGCACAGTGTGTTGAAATTTTGAAGGTTCCCATTGACTTAACATTATAACCGGAAGTTGATGGGTAAGACGGAAGTCCTACTTTACCGCAAATATACAAAACAGAAAACTCGTCCATAAAGATATTCGCATCACTTTTGTCAACAGTTATTCGGAATACTGATAAAAACATTCAAAAAATCTTGCGTATGCCAATTTGTGATTATATTGCAAGTGAATTTTTAATCATTTAATTTTTTTCCGTGTGAGATGAAATTTGAAAATCGGACATAAGATTATTGATTATTTCCGTTGCTGATCTTTTTCTTTATCACGATGGAGAAAAAAAAATTAAATAAAGATCTATGTTGATACAAGCAGGATGTTTTGATTTTGAAAAAATATATTATTTACAATTTCATCTAATGCAGTTATCCAAACTGTAAATCGGGAAATAAAATCACCCTTATTTAAGATATTTTAAATCACTTAGATCTTATTTAGATGAGTTTGCTGACGTTTAATGATATCCACAGTTCTTGTGATGCTGCTCTGATTTTTGCGATATACGTAACTTATTATATCGTGAGGTTGAAATCTTACTTCGAAGAAATTTTCTTTTTTATGGATGCACCGTTCAGTTTACAAATGTATTGGCAATATCTGCGAGCAATGATTCTCAGAACTCAGCAGATGAATTCTGGGTAAGTTTCCCGTACTTTAAATCTAAATTTGGTTGAAATCTAGAAGCTGGTACCCACTCTTAAAATGGTGCCAAGTTGCCATATCTAATGGAAGTATTACATGCATTACCTTTGACGACTTGGCGCCAGTTAAGTGCAGCGGTAAAGGTGTTGCTTTGGCGATTTGGCGGCGTTTTAAGAGTGTCCAACTTTTTGATTTAAACCCTAGATTTTACGGTTGAAAGTCTAGAAGTTGGTATATACCTAAATGCTGCTAAATCACAAAGCAACATCTTTACTGTTGTGAATATTGAGCCAAGTCGCCAAAGCTACTTATGCAGGCTATTACCATTTATTATTGGCGACTTGGCGCCATTTTATAGGGTTAAAACAACTTCTAGATTTCAAACTCGATTTTACATTTTTCAGTGAAATGGCATTTATGTATTTTTAAAAGTTTAGCTTTGATATGCGTCATCACTGCATGATCATTTGTTTTGCAGACTTTTTCAACAGCTTCAATATAGGACCCTACGTGCGTATATTTTTTGGCGACTTAACGATACGATGTTCGTTAGGCGACAGCTCAATACAAGATTATCGCCAGTGATGGACCGTATATCAAAGCTTGTTCCTTTAAAAATGATATTTTCCGTTGCGCCGTATCAGAATCAGGAATTTCAAAATTGGCGGAATTTTAGCTCTCTCAGGAATTGCTGGATACCGTAAGGCTAATTATTAGATTTGATGTATTTGGTCATAGGTGTCAAACGTCTTTGATGCCCCACTATTGGAAAAACTGTAAATGTAATGAATAAGAGTTTTTAGATATTTTTCACCTTTCCGTTTTATTATGGATGAATTTTACTGAAATGGTGAAGATAATGTCATTTATGTATTTAAAAATTGAGCTTCTTTCCTGCTGGGTCAGTATAACACTTGAGGAATTGGCGTGAATCATTAACCTCTTAGGAGAGGTTCAAGATACATATTTTGAGCATAATTAGATTGATAAATTCAGTTAGTTGTCAATCCATTTGGTGACTCTTTACTATTGGAACTGCCCTAAATGCAATAGAAGAATAATTTTAGATTTTTTTCAATTTTACTGTCTGTCCGTACTTACATCTAGATGTTACATTTTTAGTGAAAAAGCAATTTTTAAGTATTAAAATTGCGATGGCAAGGAATCGGTTGGAATCAGGCTCTTTCTAAAACTGGAATGAATCGTAGCTAAATAATTAAATTTGGCAATTGGCGAATAATAACAACTCCCTCAAGCTCTCCCCCTTGGCGGAAACCAATCACGCCACGCCCTCCGTACGGCCACACATAAAGTCGCCAATACATAGATAGCCACATTTACATATGAGGAGAACTGAAACGCACAGAAAATGCATTAAATATAGGCTCGAAGACGATGTCAGTACCGCGCGTCGCAGGAAACGGCCGTTGTTCTAACTCCACCATAGTAGACCTTTCGATGCAGTGATGAAATCCGTCAGTGTTATGGCTGCCATGATTCCCTCATTCGGATCATGTCTTGTGTTTTTTAGCAATTTCGGATACTGCGTGAAGCTACCACTGATGTTAAAAGCTTCTGGCTTTAAAGTACGTAATGTATGATTATTGTGTTTATCTAGAGGGGCGTCCTAAAAGTAAGTTGCCAATCGCATATTTGTAAATAATTTCATATTTTATTGAGTATGCGAAGATAAACGCGTAGCTAGAGATCAACACTTATTTTTAACATAGCCCCAAGGCGTTTGTATCTAATCGTGGACCAGTATGTTCACGAGTAGAGACTACAGTCAATCTCTCAGCACAGCACTTTCATTATGCCCAAAGATTTCTTATAGCTACCAGTTTCCTTGATCCAACTACGCCGGTCTTGGTTGAGAGCTTGCACTTGGCCTTTTCAAGCTGGAAGTGACGACACTACATAGAGGCTGATGTAATCTTTAGAAGGTTCTGGATTCCAGTGGACAGAGGACCAGTTCAGGATTTTCTAGACGATTCCTTTTGTCGCCAAGGTTAGCATGTCAGGGATACAGCTTTACAGTTTCGTAGCAGTATAATTTGGAGCGCGTAACTTATTTTTGACAATTTGAAAAAATTATTTAGTAAACGTTTTCTTCTAAAGACCATTGGAGTTTTGAATAAAGTGAAAATACAGTTGAACTTAAGAAGCCGTATATTTGTCTCTGAGGCTGCTTAAACATTGTAAGTCGTATAAAATATGGTCCAGACGACGCCTCATGATCAACAGAGAAATATGGGTATATGCATGGTGGGCACAGAATATAAATGCTTTGTGAACTAATTTTGGGAACACACCTCGTAATTGCTATTCTATAACCCTTTTAGCTTCTTGCCAAAAAATTTGAAACCCCTTTTACAGACCTACACAATAAGAACCTCGAGAAATGTAATCTGCGCAACCTCCCCTGGTACACACTCTTTGGAGAGTGTGACTTTCTCTTGTCAATTTGAAAAACCTATTTAGTAGTTTTCTTCTCAAAGGACCATCGGAGTTTTGAATAAAGTGAAAATACAGTTGAACTTAAGAATGCCTTCTGCGGCATGTTGAAGCCATTGTATACGTATAGCAGATGGTTCCAGAAGAGACGCCTTCTGGTGGTCAATGGACCTCACTCAAGGTTGGTCTCTTACATAAATGCTTATTGAACTAATTCTGTCGGGACGCCCTCGCAGGTGCTATTCTATAATACTTTTAGATTCCTGCCAATAACATCATTTACAGACCTATCCAATAAGAGCCTTAAGAAATGCGAGTGAAAATACTGTGAGACTTACGAAGCATATCTATCATTGCAGCATGTTGAAGCCAGCATATCCGTGTGACGTTTGGCACCAGGAAACGAGTGTGTCGTTCTCGGAAATATCGGCAACACCGTCACTTTTGTCTCGACAGCGCCCCACCACCCAAACGGCGGGCAGAATAAGAATCGAGTGTTTCAAGGATTTTCCTACAGTGACGCGTCTGCGTGGGAGAAAAACAAGACCTACCAAATAAATCCAAGTAAGAGGGTTATAATCTATCAGCAAGTTCCGTATCTGGAACTTATACAAAAGGTCTAGGTGATTTTTAAGGTCAATAGATTTATAGCATTTGAATTCCATTTCTGTTTTCCTTTCTTTACAGATTTAAAACTTGATAGATTACCAGTATAATCCAAACGACTAACTTATGGAATTTGATTCTGAAAACAATCGGGCAATTGTTTGGAACGTATTGGACGCATTTTTAGAAAAGAAATGCATTTACTGTGAATGATATATGGGACTTAATTGTGAATTTCCGTGAACAGGAACTAAACTAAAACTAATGGACCTACCATTTTTACTTTCTCGCATACGAAGTACACAAAGAGAAAGTATTGTAATCGTCAAAAAATTCGAACTCGAGATTTTGACGAATCTCCACGTATCCGAAAAACACAATTTTGAATTATGTGTGTCTGTGTGTCTGTGAACACGATAACTCGAAAGCGATTAGAGATACAGAGATGAAATTTGATATGTGATCGTTACACATAATTTGTAAGTTTCTGTCAAATTTTGGACACAATCCGTCGACTGGAAGTCTGTCTGTCCGCGTTCATGTGAACACATATAACTCAAAACTTGAATAGCTAGACGGGATAAAATTTGGCACCAGTTTATCATCGAATGTAGGTACGTATCAAATTTGGACCAAATCGT
Organism: Araneus ventricosus; assembly: GCA_013235015.1. Lineage (NCBI taxonomy): Eukaryota > Metazoa > Arthropoda > Arachnida > Araneae > Araneidae > Araneus > Araneus ventricosus. Next base: position 7,751 of record BGPR01033468.1, on the reverse strand, counting down.
CCAGGGTGTTGATTGTCTGTCTATCATAATCGCACAACTTCTTAACGAAATATTTCGATAAATGAAATTTGGTACGGCCTTTCTTACCTAATTATAGATTTGTGTCAATTTTTGTGTCAATCGGTTGAAAAAAAAGGCGTTCAAATTGCATAATTATTTTTTCTAATCCGATTTCCCATGCGCATGCGTACTGGTAGAAACTCCTGTACGAAAACTATAGAGCGAATTACGTCACTTGTCCTTGAGCAAGAGTGGAACTTAGCAGTGTGATAGATGCGTTTTAAGAGGTACGCATCTCTTTGAATATGATTCTTTACCTAAATATTTTACAATCAGTATAATATAATGAAACACTTTCTGATAGTCATTGGATTCTGTATTATAGTAGGTTCGAATTGTTTTATCCGCGCGGGGGGGGGGGGGGAACAGCACCTTTTTTGGGGAAGTATACAAAGAAAGTTTGGGGAGACCACTCTCGCAATCTAGCAAAAGTTTGACTTTAAAAAACTAGATACTTGACCATTTTTACGATATAGCCATGCTTTAATTTCAAGTCATGCCTGCGCCTATTTTTTTACTTTCATTTTTACTTTAAATAAAGTGATGCAATATTAGATCGTTGGATTGTGACAATTAGTATTTCAGGGTTTCTATGGAAAACTACCAAATGAATACATTTAAAATCATGTTCGTATATCTGCACAATGGAAATAAATGGCGCCGTATCCATTTTTTTTTTCAATGTTTGAATAACTTCATTAATCAGTTGTACTTTCGTCACACAACGCAGCGTGCACGGCATCCATTCCTATATCAGCAAGTAATAGAGACATTCGCTTTGAATAAGGCATCGTGTCACACTATGTTTAAAGGAAACAGCTTTTAAATTGCTCTCCCTTAAAATTTCAGTTTTGTCACATGGTGCCCTTTATCTCCGACATGCAGATACAGTAGACTCCGATTAAGGTAATCACTACGTAGATTAAGAATTTTGATAAAATTGGCCAATTGATAACAATAAACTAGCTTGTTAAAATAAGCTATATTTTTATCACATCAAAGGGAAAGAAAAAACACTTATCTCAGGGCTATCTATAATTTATATCAAAAATAACAATTAAAAAATCATTAATTGTCGCTTGTCGACAATTTTTCCTTAACTGTTCACTTATATATTCTTCATACTCGTATTGTTTTTCAAAAAAATTTTAAACGACGTTTCAAAATATCAAGTGCTTGCCTCATTTCGGCGTTCTTTGGAGGGTTTCCTCAGCACATTCGTCCCCGTCGGAATCATCAACCTTTATTGCTTGGTCTTGCTCACAAACAACTTGGTAAAATCGCAAGTCTGTCAGTGTGGCAGCTACTGGAATGCCCTCGTCAATGGACATCCACTCTTCATGCTCTTAGTTTAGGGGTTTCAATGACAATTGGAAGTTTTTCCTCTAATGTTTCGCAGAAGCCTTCGTGGGCGAAATAGTTTCTGATCGTGTCAGTCGATATCCGATTCCAGAAACTTGTTAAAAATTCTTGGCAAGCTGTGTGGTGACAATGGAGAAAATGACCCCAGATTTTCATTACATGTGGAGCTCGAAATTCCGCAAACGTCAATCGTTAACGCTGGTTGAAAATGAGGGATCGGTCAATTTTCTACTTCAAAACTGATAACATTAAATTAAATAGTGATCACACTATATGAATATTTTTGTGTACATTTGAATACGTCGGTTCGCGACCAGAGAGGTTTTTGATATTATAAAGCGACTGTTAACATTAAAGGCGATCACATTAAGCGATTAATATTATTAGCGAATCACATTATTGAGTAATTACTCAGGGGCGATGTCTAGGAGTAATTTACGAAATGAACACACGTTTATTTTAATCAAATATCTATTAATAAGGCTATATACAGGTATGTTTAAAAATATTACCACAGAGTTAAAAAAGAGGCTTTTGAAGCATTATGCTTTTAGAGTTGTATTACCAAAACTGTTACGTTATGTTAGAATCAGTCCTACAACAGAACGATGCCACCACACCCCACCTTCCCATATAGCAATTTTATTTTGCAGCAGTCTTGCCTTGCAAGTCTGCAGCAAGTTTGCAACAAGTTATTGCAAACGACGAAGTCGCCATGCATCAAACTTTCTGTATACTTGTCGCGCAAGTTCATTGCAAACTAGTAGAAAACAGAAGCATTTAAAGTATTATACTATTAGAGTTATATTACCAGAACTGTTGCGTTATATTATATAGAATCAGTCCTACAGCAGAACTATGCCACCACACCCCATCTTCCCATATAGCAATTTCAGTTTGCAACAAAGTTGCAGCAGTCTTGCTGTGTAAATCTGCAGCAAGTTTGACACGGCAAGACCGCAAGTTCATAACAGGTTTGCAACAAGTTATCGCAAACGGCGAAGTCACCATGCGTCCAACTTACTGTAAACTTGTCGTGCAAGTTCATTGCAAACTATTAGAAAATATACCTTCCCGTCAGGGATATATTCCCCCCTTCTCCAAAATTTTTTCTACGGAGGGATCCCCCTTTCTTCAACCCTCTTTTATTATCGCGTAATGAGACGGTTGGGTTGCATTCCCCCTATTTTCCTCCCTCTTCTTCTGACCGCACACTGAGTTATTTTTAAAGGAATTTAATTTTACGAAGCGAGGGCATGTAGAAGAAAGTGCGGTTCGAACCCATGGTCGGAGTTTCCTTAGGCGGTTATGCTAACAACAATACCAATTGGGACTCCAACAGAGCAAGGAAGAACGGAGTTTTCGCTTCGTCAATGTGACATGTCAAGTTTGCCGCGTCAACTTCACTGCAAACTTGTTTTGCAAGGACAGTGATCGATTAGGCTATGTTACTTTGCAGCAGATTCGCTGAAAATTTGTCACTTCGAGTTTGCCATGACAAGATAATATCAAGAAAAAATCAAACTTTCTGCAAATGTGCATGTTGTCTGGGTTTCTTCGTTTCAAATATCCGTCAAATCTTCGCAACATCACAAGATCAGTGATAAAGGAAGAACTGCCGTGTACGAGCAGCAAAACACTCGAGAATGCTTACTGGACAGAAATTGCTCTTGTCTGATTATTGCCGGCTCATGCTGCCCTCTGGGTGCATCGATGCGAAGTTATATATATATATGAAATGTATTCGTTGTTGTAGTCGTTAAATAAAAAAACAAGCCAAGTTATTAACTAATTTTCTTTTATTATGGGAGAGTGACGGAATGTACGTACATCTTGGTTTAAGTTTTTAAGCCAAAAGAGAACAGGAAATCCCTGCTTTTTCTCAGGTAGGGATTTAACAGATAGACACGTGATCAAAGTGAAGGGAATAATAGCTATTTTTACTATATTACGTAAGTGTTTTAGGGAAAAGTCTGGAAAAGAACTCGCTTATTTCGAGATTTATGTTGGAGCGTGGAAGCGATTAAAATATCCTTTTAGTAATAAATATGTCAAAACGAGAGATTTAATAAACCTCCAGCGCGGGGAAATAAAACGAAACAGGAGTTTAAGAAAAGTGATTTTGGAATACATTAAGACTTTAAAATATATAATATTAGAATTGGAAATAAAATTAAGTGAGATTATTACATATATATATAACGCTAACGTACGTGGAACAGAGAAGGGGTTAATTTCTCTTTTGCCGATGGCAACAATCGGGATGTTTACAAAGCAAAACCGGTAGCTCCGCCATGTTAGGCATAACTTCACAATCATAGCCTGTTACTATATTCGCTCTGGTGTAAAATAACTTTTCTCGGAAAAAATGAGTTTGAGATGAATAAATCACAATATTCCTTACAATATAATGAAATTATTCATTCCGATGAGCTAGAAATGGAGCGGATGGCGACCCAGAGAACATTTAGATCAACATCGAAATAGTAGTTTAAGTCAGCGAAGATAAAATCGTGTGAATTCGCACATAGAGTGAACATCACGGAGATTACTATTGTGAACAATGTACTTTGGCTACTTTTCTGTAATGCTTACACCATTTGGCGCAATTTGTTTTTCTTGGCGACTTTTCTTCGTGCTGAATCGCCAGACTGGCTCTTGAAGTGTCAGGAAAATCATGGTATGTGTATAACAGAGCGCAAATGCTCTGCGCGGGATCAACTCGTTATGTAGAAAATGATATAAGATTCTTCTAACCTATATCAGTTAAATTTCTTGAATAGTTTTACGCTGTAGAAATTCAAACTACTGAACAGATTTTCTTCAACTTTTACTCACAAATACTATGAAGAATCGAGGAGGTTTTAATGACAATTAACTAAGCAATTAATCTTCTGTCGATTAAAAACTATGCTTCATATATAGAAAGGATTATTTTATCTTTAGTGTTGCCATTCCTATCTAATGAATACATTGAAGATATTTTGAATAATTTCATTCATTTGTCGCCGAGTTGCTATTCGCAAAGTTTAGTTCAATTTTTTATTATTCTTTTAAAATTATGTAGAAAAATTTAAATTTCGGTAGTTTTTTAACATTGTTTGGAATATTCTGCAATTTTTCAAAAAGGTACGAATTTTAAAAATTGTTTAGTGAAACTGATACTCTGCTTTAATAAATATATAGTTTCAGACGATAAAAGGATTTTGTGCGATAAAAGATTTTATGTAAAAGTATTTTTACATTTAAAAAATGCCTTTGTTTGCATATGCGTGGGCATACCGCTGAGTCGTAGCATTTAATCTATTTTTACTTCCTCATATCATGGTTTTACCACGTATCCTTCAACAGGTGATTGGATTTGTGGTAACTTAGAGAATTACAATATTAACGAAAACAGTGGCGCCATCTATGTTAAGGAAGACGTATGATTATAAAGAGCCTAGAACCGCATTAACTAAATGATAGAAATTACTAACATAAGATATAAAAATAAAACGCTTATAAATACATTTTTTAATATGATAAAAATACATTGACTAATATTATAGAAAGTATCTAAATAAAATGTTATTCCATGTAACTTAAATATTTCCTACCTATATAAGCATATAAAAACTTTTTCGAAAAACCGTATAACAGTGCATTAGTAAAAAATTGTGTTATGTTATTAATTCTATTCTTGTTATCTATAAACAAACTTTTATTTCTATTTATATAATTTGTTATTAAATTTTTGAAGATAGATTTGCTGAGATTACAATCCCAATCCCAAATCGTTTGGTCATAAAAGAAATTAATTTAAAAATATCGTTTGGCTGAAAAAGAAATTATTTTAAAATATCGTTTGGCATTATTTCTTTTCTAAAGGTTATAAAAACAGTTTGTCAGCGATATATTTTGTCTTTTATTACGTTGCCTAGCAACGGAAAAGAATATTGATGAGATTGAACTTGGAATTCGATGTAAGAGTGATGTAACGTTTGTGATTTAAGTGTATGTGCTTGTTTTAATTGTTTGTGCTGTGGTAGACGTCCAATAAATGTATTATTTTTGATGAAGAAGGCTCCCCGATTCTTCATAGTATGTTGAAATACATCACAATATATATATATATATAATAATGAAAAGTATGGGTATTTTATTGAATGATATATTTACTGTTTTTAGTGCAATATAATAGTGCAATACATTGTTGTATTACATATTTTTATCCTGAATTTTTAGTCCTATCTATATAATTATGTTTTATTGTTAGGACTAGTGTATTACTTTTCTCTCTAAATTCTTTCATTTTAGGGTAAATTACCCTGTTTGTTTTTTCAACAACTTTAGTAACAGGGATGGTTTGTACAAGAAAATTAATTTAACCTGGCTAAAGCTTGTCCACAGCCAAGCTGCTATATTAATTGTTGAAAACTCCATATACTTGGATTGCCTTTTTCAATACTTTAAATAACAAGAGTTCTTTACATGTTGACATATAAATGTTTAAACTTAATTTTTTGTTCATGGTGTCTATAGTATTTTCAATTCTTTAGATTTTGTTTTAAATTTGGTTGTATTGTTCAAATAATGTCTTTTTAGTTTAGGATTTGCTTCTTGATATGTCTTGTTTACTTTGTTTCTGTATGATCATATATAATAAGTTATATTTAGATTTAGATTTAGATTAATATATATATATATATATATAAAACAATACCTTAATTTTTAATTACACTAGTTACACTTTTTTCATCATCATACCTTAATTTTTATATTACACATTAATTTTTAAATACACTCTTTTCCTTTTTTCATCATTTCTTTAATCTTCATCGTTTCCTCAATGTAGTTCGCTTTCATCTTTGTTTTCCACCGATTTCCTAATCTTCATCGAAACTCCCCCAACTCAGAAGTAACCTGATATTTTCGTAAACATCCGGACCCTACATGACGCGTTTAGTTCATTCCTTTGTCACGTCTCCCGTTGGCAGCATCTCTCAGTTTTAGGTTCGTAAAATCATTTATTTTATTTGTATTTCATTCAAATTCCTGGTTTATCATAATGTTCGGGGAAAAGTACAGTGTTTTTAGCCTTATGCCAGCACTGTTCGCAGAAAACATTATGATTTCACTAATATTTTAGCGGTTCGTATAGATTTCACTTACCCTGATGAGCATCTATACGCTTTTACCGATTTACTACAGTCTCTCCATTTCATTTCAACATTTTTTGACTTTCATGACATTGATATATGTATATATATATATATATATATATATATACAAGAACAGAAAAAAATGCAATAACCAATCAAGAAATTAATTATAAACGAAGAAATACTATTTCAAATGGAGTAAACTTTAGGAAATGGATATATATATTAACAAAAGAAAACATTAAAACAACTTCAGAAAAAGGAAAAAAAAACAAAATAACAAAACAGAACATAATGCTAACGTCCGGGACGCGTCATCAGCAGAGAAATCCCGGACGAGCGTATACTTATTATGGGTGTTTTCTAACAGAAACTCTACCAGTAATGCTAAAAAGAGTGTGTTTCTCCGGAACTCCGAACTAAAAAACAATATTTTGAAACAAAGAAATATCAAGCCAAAAGTTCATGTCTATTGAAATTAAATACATGAAACCGAATTTTAAAACCAATAACATAAACAAATGAAGAAAAAAGATGTCAATACTCACCTAATTTCCTATTATTCTACTTCCTAATGTTTACTTCATTTGAAGTAGTATTTCTTCGATTAAAGTATGACTTTCTTGACTGCTTATTGCTCTTTTTGTATATACGAGGGCAATTCGGAAAGTAACCTCCGAATCGCTGTAAAAAACAAACCAGCACAGAGGAGAAAAAAATTTATTTACATATCAAAGGTACAACTCTCCTCTATTTTTCAACATAGTCTCCCCCATTATTCAAACACTTGTCGTACCGTTTTACCAATTTGCCAATTCCTTCTGCATAAAGAGCGGCCGCCTGCGATTTTAACCAATGTGTCACAGCGTTTTTAAGTTCCTCATCGTCAGCACTTCTTCATTGCAGTGAACAGATGAAAATCAGAAGGAGCCAAGTCCAAGGGAGGATGTTGAAACACATCCCATTTGAATTTGAGCAAACCTCTCCTGTTCTTACAGCAGTGTGAGGGCGCGCGTTATCGTGCAGAAGCACAACCCCAGAACTCAGTAGGCCGCGACGTTTGTTCTGGATGGCTCTTTTCAGTTTCTTCAACGTGCGACAGTAAACTTCGGAATTGATTGTTGTTCCACGTGTCATGAATTCGTCATGTTCAAAAAGTCTTCCCCACCCGTGTGATACCGGGAA
>BGPR01033467.1:0-10890 GCA_013235015.1 Araneus ventricosus | reverse complement strand
AATAGCACCTATATTTTGCGATACTATTATGTAGCTTTTATTCTTTATAAACATTGTTACAGTAGGAGCATTAAAATTCTAATATTTTCAAAGCATCCTTATGCCATAACATTAAAAAAAACTGTTTTTTTTTAATTTTAACGCCTCTAAACAGTGTTAAAATTTTGAAGATTCCTAAATGACGAGCTATCATACCGGAAGTCGCATCCGTATATGGTATTCTAATATTACCCCAAATAACAAACAGAAAAACCTGTCCATAGCTTGAGTAGCTTCATAATTTATTATGAGATTACTAAAGTGACAAGTTATCACCTCATTGCATTGTCATTTATCCAGGGTGTAGTGGAGGGGCAAGGGAGAATCCATGGAACCCCACTGGTTTGATAAACCTAGTTTTTTTCACAATTGGTGTAGCTTTTGGCTAATTATAAAATTACATAATTGCATTATTTTTTCTTTAAAGTTACAGAAAAGTAAAGTTCTACCAGGTGAATATTTCTGCTGCTACTGCTAAAAGGAATATTTGACACGAAAATACCAAAGCCAACAACGCGATCCACATCCTCAATCACCACCCTTTCCGTCCTAGATACTGGGCGTAAATCAAAGAAAGATTAACAAGCCCCTGATGGTGAAGAACACCCAACTCTGCCTTAATCCCCCCCGTTTTGTCCTGTTTGTCATAAAGGCCTCTGGTCTTCTGCGATAGGTGCCGCGGTGTCTAGTGACCTACAAACACTCGCCACGTCGGCAAATGGTAATCGATGTTATTTAATAATAAACCTGCAATAATATCACCGGCTATTATTCGCATAATAATTAGCCGCCAGTTATTACCAAAAATAATAATTTACAACCGGTATATATAATTAATAATTAATCGAAGACGTCATTAATCCATCAAAGCAAGAACACTTACCATTCATCAATGGGAAAGCCTTGTCTGAAAACTGTTTTATTTTAGTGAGAAAGGAGAGATTTGCATAGTTTGATTAGAGATTTTGTTCGAAACTCCGTTGAAAGAAGAAAATAATATTTTTTGCATCCTATTGTCTTATTTCCATTCGTGTTCTTTCCAGTAGTGTATTTTTTCATTCAAAATGTTCTCTTTATTTATAAAAAAATGTGAATCTTATACTCTGTTCTTTATTGTATAGAATTGTTATTGAAAGTTTTATTTTACACTAGAATGTATAGGCATTTGAGGGTCAGGAAAAAAATCCCTCTAGGCAATATTCTCTTATTCTGCTATTTAGTTGTTAGGTCTCTGTAAGTGAATCCACAACCTTTCAAACGTAAATGAACCGTAAATTTTAAAATTAGGGTTGGATAGGTTTTTGTATCCAATAGTGAAATTGAAAGATATCATCTACTGCTGGCAAACATCATTAAGGTCAATAATAAGAAATAAAGCATTTGTTTTGAGTTTAGTATGACTAAAGTTTTTGTTTTTAAATGACACTGTTGTTGATTGAACTACCTTTATGGTATATGTAGTAAAATCTATGTAAAGAGTTTCGCCGCCTCTTATTAGATTCAGGGTCTTGAGAATCCGGTGTAAACACGTAGGAAAGTCCCAACGATCGATCAATCGTGAGAGAAATATGAAGTTCAGTCTATTTATGAAGTTAGCATTCACAAAAAAATTGTTTCTGTTCATCTTGTTTAAATTCGCAAATTGCTGGTTACAGCTATTGACGACATACTTCAAAATGTGTTTGTTCTATATTAAAAAATATATCAAAAAACATAAAATATCAAACTAAACAAAATAATAAAATGATTGATTTTTTCCCTTATGAGTAAAATGGTTTCACTGGTTATAAGAGTTATGTAAGACGCATAGTAGAGCGTAATAGTTTGATACTTTAAATTTTTTAAAGGTTTTTAAAGAAAAATAAAATAGCATGGTACAATATTTTATTCTTACATTAAAAGTACGAATGGAGATGGTTAGCTAGTTATTTCCTTAATTATCATGAGCTGAAAAATTAATTGGATAAGTTTTGGTAAATTGAATGAAGTTTTATCTTGATAAACCGGTTTTGCCAAATATTTTTAGCGTTTCTACAAGTCCATGCTGAAGTTAGGCCTCTCAATGTAGTCAGTCTTGTTTTGACGGCACAAACTTAATAGCTTTACTTTGTGGGTCTGTGCATTATGTTTAAAATAGGTAAAAGATATTTAGAAATAGATTTCTCAAACTGGTAAAAGCATTCATTTGAATTTTGTTAACACTTTACTGCATTTTGGGAAGTATCTCTAGGCCCTCTGGTTTTTTTTTTCTATCTTTTATTTTCGTCTAGAATTACACCGAAGAGAAACAACTGGGCCATGGAAGTAAGAAGAAACAAAAAAACGCTAGTACCGTTCTTTAGTAAACCTAGTACTAGTCAAGCTCCTCCAACCTAAAAGTGAAGTGTACAAGTGAGAATCTTAATTCCTAATGAGTGGAACTATTGTTACGCCGTCTTGCCAACATCAGAAGTGGAGATGGAGACTGGATTGCCCAATCAGATGACGTAGGAAAGTGAAATCCAAATCCCAATCAAACCTGCAAGTGAAGCAGGAAATGACTTCGGCCAGCCAATTCAAAATCAAATGGCCCTGTATCTGGACTTAGAAATGTGGGTCGCAAGAAAGATGCATTTCCTTGCTTAGATTGCCAAAATGGTAAATTAGGGCTGCATGCATAAAAAAAATTCTCTCACCTTTGGTAAGACAAAGCTGGAAACGAATCAGATCAAATAACTGAAATGGTGTTAATTTACAGTCAGTTTTCATGGAGGGCCAGCCATTTCAGCTACTTTAAGAAAAATTCTGCTGGCCAAACAGGAAAGTTCACATGGCAGCAGAAACCATATCAGCAAAGGCAAAACAGAAACAATTGAAAGTGTGTGACAAGATGAAGAGTCTCAACTTGAGCCCACTGTAAATAGCATTTAGGGTCAGTGTTGGGCATTCCAGGAAAAAGTGATAGGCCTTTTCAATGATTTTCAGCTTTGAGTCTATGCAATATAAACATCGTGGACATTGCATAATACACTCCGATGTAGCGTGCAACAGTAATTATTAACTACGTTGCAAGAGATGAAATGAAAAAATAACCCACCAAATTTTGAATATTGGTAAAACTGGTCTTAATTGACGAGCGTCTGGGAGCTAAATGGAGGCTTTGATTGTTTTATTCAAATTGTGAAATTAGCAACGAGCGTCCACCCAAACTCTTATTTTAGACCTGATTAAGCTACCCGACTGTAAACATCTGCTACTATTTTGGTAAATTTTTTGAAACTGTTTAAACTAAAATAGTTTCTGTATTATCTCCAAGAGAATCTGGTTACTGCGATGGCCTATGTTATGTTAGGAAAGGGTCTAGCGTTGAACAAAAGCTGGCAGAAAAGTATCCTAACATTATTCTTTGGCACTGCATGAACCCACAGGATTGAATTAGTCAAGTGGGGACCGTTAATTACCTCTAATTTTTTTGCGGTTATAATCTTGTAGCAAATCTCCTAAAACCAATTAGATAGCAGAGTGTTCTTGAGCTGGAACTGCAATTGAACAAAATTGGGCGTATAATAAGATAGGTAGAGGAGCTCTTTTGTTCAGCATCAGTTGTTTGATAAGTGTGGATTTCCGCTATTTCACTCCTATTTCAATTAGGCTTAAAGCAGACAAGTTAAGAAATCACAGAAAGTTCCATGTATAATGGATTACCTAAACGTCAGTATCATTCATTTTCTCTGATTTGCGTAATGTATGACGTCTAGCTGAACTTTAATGCCATCTAAAAGTCTACAAAGTAGAAAGTCGACGGATTGGTTTACACAGACAAATTAATAGAAGAAGTATTACATTTTGAAGCCCTTTAAAACAAACTTGGGAATCAAATGTCTGAGGCCAAGAGGGGCGTAATTGGAAGGCAACTTTGTGGCGCCCATAAAAGATAATACCAAAAACATGCTCTATCAACAACCAGCAATTACTTTCGAGTATATAGTAAAATAACGTCGAAAGAGCTATTGACTAAGCAAGCAGTAACGAGAAAGGCTCCGAACTACTCAGGCCCTGCGTGAACTATCACGATTAAGAACCAAAGTGTTGATAATAAAAGTCAAGCAAACTGTAGGATCGGCGAAGCCTGAGATTGAAAAACCTTATGCCCTAATTCAGGCTTGGAATGTGTAATGAAAAAAACAGTTGACAGGTTATCAAAAACAGTTCATGTGCCAAAAGAGTTAATTCCACTGATGAATTGCTCATTTACCCCTTCCGTGCAGTTCATCAGAATGAGGGATGTTTTAGCCAGATGAACATTATGGTTACAATCCAAAAGATTATCACCACTAAATATTTCATCCCTACATGTCATCAATCTTAAGGTCCAACATCCGAAAGTGGTAAGCCAGAACTGTATGTGGGGACATGGTCTCGAAAACATCGTTCAGCTGATGATACAGAACGAAAGAGCTAAAGCCCTGTGAAAACATTGATGAACGTCGGAATGGAAAACGTTTTCCTGAATTTTTTGTAAATATATCTTTAAAGTTGGAATAAAATGAATACATATATATAGTGTTTTATTTTTGTAATAACTTTTTTATTTAGCATAAATTATGTATGAATTTAAATTAAAATGGAAAAGAAACCTTTCTTAAAGGAGTGGTTATAATTTAGAAGAATTTTAAACTCAAATGCAGTTAGAAACAGGAAGTTTCTAATCACTTCTATTAATTATTTTCAAAAAAAAAAATGCATTATAAAATGCTTGGAAATTTTAGCGGCTTTCCATGACAAATTCCACTACAAACTGAAACTTATGCATTGATCTAACCGATTTAGAGAAGAGAAACAAAACTATTTACAATAAGTTCAACTCATACGATTTTAAATTTGAAGTTGCCTCTGCCACTCCAACTTTGAATCTGTACCTGCAATTGCTGTTTCTAACGGTAGGCATAATTTTCTTTGCTGAAAATAAATTTCGTTTATTATTCCTTCATATTTTCTATAATTTGTAATTCAGTTCGTTAGATTGATAGATTTTGCTTTCGTTTATATAACTTCTTAAACTTTGTGCCAATTTACTTAATATCGTTTTATGTTTACATCAACTTATCTATCTTCGTTAACATCACTAGTGTAAGAAAACTTAATGATTGTTGTAGACTCAAAAAATTCCTGAATTTTCGATTTCATGCTTGATAAAACATTTTAGAAAGACAATAAGCTTTCTCTTCGTATTATAACAATAAAATGATATTACATTTTTTTGCCTAAGAAGGTTGCACAAATGAGCGGAGAACATTCAAGAAATGGTCCAGATGTAAGTTCAGATAATACGTGCAAATTATGTTTGCCAAGTGTGCTGCACCATCATATGAGTTACTACTTTGATTAAAGACAAAAGATGTATAAAACGCTAATATTTAAAACACTTGAACTAAATAGTTAGCCATATATGAACTACAAACAGTGGCAAATATTGCAGTTTGACAAAGAACACCCCAAACATTTTTTAGTGTCTTCTTTCTGATCTTTTTTTGCCTGCCAATCTGGTTTTTTTAATTGAAATGCATTTTTCATAAAATTACTAAAAGTTGTTCTTCCACATAATTCCATTACAAAATAAAAAAAAGATAAACTTTCTGTCTATTACTTATAAAAAAAGAAAGAAAGATCTGCAACAACGTGACAAAATTAGTAATTTACCAGCAAATGTGATTTTTTCACACCTTTATAAAAAACAACTGGGTTTAAAAAAGAAAACCTCAGTAGGTTAATGGCGTCAATTAGCTCTATTTGACAGCACGTCAAACATGTTTTGGATTCCATCTCTTCTTTTCTTTAGCTAAAAGTTTAATACTCTTCAAAGGAAACAAAAAAATCTGTTTGTTAGTATAATATATCACTGGATAATAAAAAAGAATATTTGCTAGGGTTTTAGATTTTTCTGTTTAGTTTACTGGCTTCGTTTTCTGTGAAAAGACAAAAATCGAATTAAAAAACTTAGTAATAAAGTGAGCGTTCAAATTCTGGAAATCGTAGTTTATCGGTTTGTTTAGATATAATTCCAGTAATTCTGCTTTGAGAAAACGCAAGAAAGATAAAATATAAAAAAGTTATAGACCTTCATACCACAGCCTTAACTAAAAATCCAAACGTTTATATTGGGGTAAGATTTTTCAATTATTTTCAGATACCTGTTCCACTGAACGTAGATTCACATTTAATTTTTCAGTACCAGATAAATTTTTGATATTTGCGACCGGTGAATCTTGAATTATGTAGAGATCTAAATTCCAATAAATTTTAATTTGTTCTAAATTATTTTGGCACTCTGAATTAAACTACGAAACTATTTTAAAATTCTGTAAAGGCCATTATTTGAAACAGAGCCTTATTTTCACTTCTAGTCGAAATACATCTCATTTAACAAAAACTTCAGTACTTTTGTACCATTTTTTTACTTTTTTAATGAAAATTCCATCATTTTCCGGAGTTGATATTTGATGGTGATATTTGAAAAGAAAAGTATCATAATGGGAAATTTTTTCCTCCGAAAAGAAAAATATTGAGAATACAACACTGAGGAATATATATGTGCAGAAAAAATTCTTTTGATTAACCCCGGATCAAATTTCTTTCCTCATCTATCATTCTATTCATTGCTCATAATCCTTTCAAAAATTAATGGCACCCAGATGCTATAGATACACTGCTTACTTGTTATGATGAACTGGTGGTTGATGCTTAAACGAAAAAAACCTGATTTGAACTTCACGCAGAAGAAAGCAAAGTATTTATATAAGAAAACTAAATTATCTATTTCATCATTGGAAAGAAAAAAAAAAACAGCAGCCGAATGCTACGAATATGCTGAAGAATAAATATCTTCAACCTGACAAACCTTTCGATGCTTTCTAATGATAAATATTGTTTTTGAAATAAATCCCAAACCCATGGCTCATGGCTAATGAGTAAGACAAACTGGGCAAACATGTCAACAATAACACTCAGTTTCCAGTTTTAAATCTTGTTCATGGTTCTGTTTCAAGATGTGCTAGAAGTCTGCCTTACTTTAAGAACTGAGTTTACTAAGATACCCACACGATGGAAGATCGAGGCCATGATTCATACAGGGACGGGAAATGCGGAGTATGAGACGGGCCATGCCGTATGGATTGCTCTTTAAGGAAGAATTGAACAATTGCGTTATGTATGCAGGGGGATTTATGAGCAATGTTAAGTATTTTTAGCCTAAATTCTGCGGTGGACTCAAAGGGTGACTCTTCGGCTTGGAGACTGGAGGACGCGGAGTCGAGACCTGACTCCCATAAGACCTGGGTATATGTACTACGCACGTTTAATCTAAGTTCTCGTCAGTCCCTGAGATGGTGTGGTGCGGCTTGGAGAGGAGTGCCATCTCAGATTTGCCCGGCCAGTCTGAGAAGTGGCCCTAAAATTGCACAGTCTCGTGGAAGCAAACGGGACGATAATATAACTAAACTAAATCCCAAATACTGCATCTATATGTTGACGGGCCCAATTTAGAGGAAAATGGACTAATCCGTCCACAAGATCTAACAAGGTTTACGGTATTCGCGTAATAAGGGAATTGTAAAGTCTTTCCTTGATGAATGTAATATGTTAGCGAAATATTTCTGATTTTAAAGTATAGTATTACATCATTTTAAGTGAATAAAACTGATTTGTAATTTCCACTCACTTAATTCTAATATACATGTTGCAACCCCAATGCACACATTTTACTGTAAAGTAAACAGGCTGCTGTGTATGAATTTTGCGCCATTCCTGCTTTTGAGACACCAAATTTTAGGTCAGATTACAGACCAGTAATTTGGGCAGGTGTATACACAACAAAAAAGGTAGGTATAAAGCTCAAACAGAGTAAAACGCCATCACAATCCAAAGTTTCAAATACTTTGCTCAGAGTAATAATAAGAGCACAAATGCAAAGGAGATAGAGTGATATGAAGCACAGACAACATTGAGCAAGTTATTCCACATCGGCCAGTTACAGAAAAAAAAACCTTGTCTCTATAACTAACTTTCTAAAAACATTTGACATTTTTTCATGAGCAGGATAGCTTCTGGAACATTTTAGCTAAGGACATTTTTCCAATCGAGTATGTTATGCCTTACTGCCTGATTTATGGTTTAATTGGCTAGCAACATGGGCATTGGTCAAATTTTCTGCCAGCCGTTCTCGCCTTTTTCATAACACAATACTCACCCTCTCAACGAAAACGTAAATATCCTTGGAATCTCTCTTTTCCTGTCTAACAACCGTCACCTACTCCTTTTGAATACCTTATATTGTTGGGAATTTGACCCAGAAAAGGTTGGTGCTATATCCTAATTTTAAACTTTAAAGAATATACCGTGTAATAACTATTACACCTCTAACAATGAAATGCTATACTTGCAAGGAATTTTCCTGGCGTTGATTAAAAATATAAAGGAGCAATACGTAACCGGAACGAAGCATCGAAAAAATTACATCTATACCCATAACTCATAAATAAATAAATATATTGCAGTGAAATTTTGTGTTTGCCTTATATAGTGTTCTTATTATTGCCTGTAAAATTTCAAACTGATTACTTCAAAATTTAAAAAAATTATTTTGAAGGTGTATGGTCGCTTTAAATTAAAGGAACTAAACAAACTCAAAGAACTCAGAATTCAATGTTTTGGTACTAAAGAAAGAAATGATTCGAACTTGGCGCTTGATACAGCATCCAAATTTATTTGGCGATAGCTTAAGGGGTCTATTCTGGTACCCCCGATTAGGTTGGGAGACGTCACTTTTCCCGTTGTTAACGTGCGGAAAAAGTGACATCTCCCAACCCAAACGGGTTATCAGAATAGACCCGTAAATCGGAGGGTTACTGGAAAACGGTCTGTGAATCCAAAATAAACAAAACAGAAAACTCATCCATTAGCCCTGATACCAAGTGGTGCTACTTACATGCATTTTAGGGTCGCAAAAATTTTCAGACCGAGTGCTAATGTCAGATCCTTATTCAGATTTTGAGTATTTTATTACAATTTAACAAATAAATGCATTTAATTAAATCACCTTTTATAATTAATTAATGCTTTGCTTTGTTTTCTTGTATAAAGATAAATTTGGGGTCACGAAAAAATTCTTTGTTCATGTATAATATAATAAAATATTTTTACAGTAGGAAAAAAAGTTGAGAATCAAGAAAGTTTAAAATACAGTCGAAAAGTAGAAAAATTTAATTTGTTGGCTTAAAAAATGAGAAATAAAATCGTAATGAATTGAAAAGCTGGATATTTATTTTCGTTTAGCCGCAAGAGGATTATAAACTCTTTCGCGTCTATTGTTTTAACTCTTATTATTTTCTTACACACGATAATAATGTTCTATGTGATTATAAGAGAAAGAGATTAAAATTATGTTGTAATGCGCATGACCAGTATTCATCTCAAAACTCCTTTCCTTTATAGAATGTTACCATCATTAGCAAATATTGTCGTATCCACATCGATAATCAAAGGAAAACAGCAGAGACTACATGCACAAAGAAAAAATACGTGAACAATTAAGGGATTAAAGCAACATAATAGCTTAGAACAATAACATAGTCACTAAAAAATGTATTTACTCTGTAAATAGTGAGCATTTGAAAAATGGTGTATTAAAATTAAGAGATGGAACAAATTACTCTTGATGCAGTCCGTCAACAACTTTGAAGAAACATTATATTTCATGTTCTAATTCCTGAATAATTAAAATTCGCATGATCTGTTTATTCTGGGTTGATATGCAACTAATTTAATTTAATTAGTTTTACCATGTAAATCTCATTCCTTTTGATACGAATGAAAAACTTCGTGAAATTCGAAAAGTAGTTATGCGAAGTTTTAATAAAGAAGCTAAAACTGAAAAGACTGGTAATGAGCAAGTTTTTAATTCATTAGTGGGTTTTGCATGTAGAGGAGAGAGTAGTAGCAAGATGGGCCAGTTAATATTTAACGATGAATAAAAACTTCATTTTTTTAATATGAAAAAGTCTTATCGTTCGAGCGAATATTCCCTAATTAGTTTTTTAATTAATTGCCTAAGTAGGAATATTTTTACAGTAATTCAATAAAAATTGCGGTTAACACGGAAAATGATATTTTATCTGATCTCACCAGGAGGTCTGTAAAGCAAGTTATCTCCCACGGGACAAACAGTATATGGTCGCAAACACGTTTTAAGGGCTTGCAGTGATTTGGCAGTTTTTCAAGCTGGCTTAAACTTTTTTTCTAAAATAGTTTCAGAAACATCTTAAAATTTTGTTGATACATTTGTATTTCAATTTAGTCTCCCTTCTAAACAGATGTTTCATTAATTTATTCTAGCATCTAAGAAATTTCTAAAGTATTTTTTTTCAGTATTCTGATATAGAAAATCTGAAATTATTATGGTGATTTGTGGATTTGGTATCTTGCGCAAGTGTAAGATGAAAGTGTAATCTTTTGCATATTACCTCATTTTGGATCTTGGAGCAAAACTCAAACAAAAAACGCATTATACAGGGTGTCCAAAAAGTTCGTTTACAAACTTTACGCGTAGATCAGGCATACAGAAACAAGTCAAGTTACAATGGCAAGTTTGACACAGTGTTAGCAACAAAACTTTAGAGTACTCAAAGTAAGCGTTCAAAGGACTTGCTGTCTGAAGCATAGGGCGGTGTTCTGTCTGAAGCTGTACACGCTTCGCATATTGTTTGTCATTTATGCAACTGTATTGTTGCGCTCTTGTACTTTTGTATTCTATTAAACCTATGTTGAACACTTTATCTAGCGCATCCTTTTCCTTTACTTAATTCACTATCAAAGAGC
>BGPR01033465.1:79-16966 GCA_013235015.1 Araneus ventricosus | reverse complement strand
TCATTTACTTCGTTCAGTTACGTATTGCTATTTTTTAACCCACAGTCATAGCATTAAAATAACCGTTCGGAACGACCTCCAAAACCTTCTGAGTTAGAGTACAGTTCTACGTCATTGATAATGCATTCCCTTTCCTCTCTCTTTTACGCCCGGACCCAGCAAATTAAGAGAAAAGAAAGAAAAGAAGGGTAAAAAAAATGGCTGAGGCTGTCTTTTTCAAACACAGCCGCTAATGATTAGGCGTAGGACTACTTTACTCGCGTGACTCTTTTCCCATTTCAAATTTTTTGTAACTTCTTTTGTTACCCTATATCTCTAAAATAAGACATTAGTTACGTTTTAACATATGCTAGGTTACCGAGATATGGGATCGCGTCACCAATTCATGTATTTTTTGCTCAACTTTAGGACTCACTAGTCGCTGAACTACCATTCGATTTTCAATTTTTGTGCTTCTGTTGTTGCCCTATATCTCTAAATTAAGACATTAGTTATGTTTTTAACATATGTAGTTACTGAGATATAGGAGTCGCTGCACATTCATGCGTATTTTGCCCTTTTGTACTCAGTGGACGATGGTTCATTCCTATTTTCCAATTATTTTTGTAACTTCTGTTATTTACCCTTTATCCTTAAAATGAAACAGTGTTATGTTTTTTAACATATGTAGTTACCGATATATTAGGATCCGCGTCTTAATCGTACATCTTTTGCCCAACTTTCCGACTCAGTAGACCTTGAACTACCATTCCGATTTTCAATTTTTTATACTATCTGTTATTTACCTTTATCTAAATAAGACAGTAGTTATGTTTTTTAACGCATATGCAGATTCGAATATAAAGGTCACTTACAACGTTTTTTGTGGCGTTTTGGCGTAGTGAATCAAGTTCTTCGAGACAGCATGGGAGGCAACGTAATCCTACGTTAAAAAAATCCATACCCGCAAAGCAACACCAGAAATCAGATCGAAGCTAATCGGCATTCCTTTCCAATGTGAAGAGGAAAGTGAGGCTTGACTCTGTTGTTATTTGGGAATTCAAAGTTCATTTGTGCCTTTCAGGAGCTGATTCGGACTCGGGCGTCAAGAGCTGCTGATTTGCGGGTGGCCACTAATTCAGAAAATGAAACCTTTAATTGAACAGTCTCTAGGAAAATAGATGATATTTGTACCCATTCCTCAACAACTACAGATGAAAGTATTAGGGTTTTATTTTCCCAGTTAATAAAAAAAGAAACTGATAAAAGTTGCCTACGAAAAAAGCTTAAAGATCGATCGTATCTCTTTTGAAAAAAAAATCGAATAAAGTACTTTTTTCTTTCTATGATTCTTAAAATTCGCTTTATCTGAAATAATGAATTAGATCTTGTTTAAATACGTATTTTGTACTTCCAAACATGGAACCTCTTTCGACTGCCAATTTTCTTTCGAACGGAGAGTGGTCGCTGTATAGAGGTTCCACTGTATATATATCCTCACAGTTCCAACCCTTATGAAATTGGAAAAAGTGAAATTTTCTTTTCCTTATGCCTCTGGATAAAAATAATCTATCTTTGCTTTTCAAATTTCCGATAGGAATCTCCACCACCTGAATTTTTTTTAAATACTTACTTTTTCTATGTGTTTGGAAAGTAATTAAAAATCTGATTAAAAAATTACGAAATAGTTAAAACGGTAGAAAACACCAACTAAAGAACTGCAGAATACCTTTCAGCATAATCATAAAGACTGAGACAGCAATACGACAACGTAAAGGTCATAGGCAATAATACTTGGAAAATATATTCTTAATATAAATAAAAGTCATTGTGGGTATGTATGTGGCTATATATGTGTATGTTCCACATCTCCTCCGAAACTACTGGATCGATTTCAGCCAAACTTTGCACACTTATTATTTAAGACAAGAAGAAGATTATTGTCAACTTTTCGAAGCCTGAAAATTCATTAAACAGTCAGTTAATTAGAAATTAACCGAAACCGTTTTTCCGCTGCAAGTTCGGAGCAAATTATCTCCCAAAAAATATTTTTATATCATCTTTTTACCTTTTCAATGATACCAGTTTTATGTCTGTGACATTTTTCCTTCAATTTTTATTAATTTTTTAAAGTTTAATAATTGTTAATTACGTGCAGATGATTTTGAAATAACGCAAATTCATAGCTACTCCGTTGCTAGGCAACGGTTAGACTTTGAACTAATTTACCTTTATTCCTGAAATTTTTGCTTATTTCTAAAAATATATTTTATATAAGAAGGAAGTCAAACATTTAAAAACCCCAAATCTTATTAAAATTTCAGGTAATTGGAAATTAGGCAAGATTTTGGCATATTCCGTGGTATTTTTCGAAAATATGTATTATGTAACAAAAACTATTTTTACACATAATAGAAGTTTAAAAAGTTAGCTTTTCATGACACATGTTTCATTTCCGTTCAATTCATTGCCTTCATGTTAATAATTTTTCAAAAAATAAATTTTGTTTAAAATTTACAATTTATAACACTTTTTTTTATTAGTGAAGAACAAGAATACAATAACTGTTGCTAGATCACATTAGAAGAATTTTGGATCAGGACGAATTTTATTATTTCTTTATTCATATTTATTCTAAAGCTTTTTCTCAATGAAAAATTTACTATGTCCAAAACATCCGCTAGAATCTTTCTTATACTGCAAGATTTATGGAAAAAAATTGAAGTAACTGTGCAATAAATATTATCAACTTATGGAGAAAATGAGCTATCGGCGGTTTTTAAAAATCGTCTGGTTCAACTGATATTCTCATTTTAATTAAAAAAACATTTCAGACGATAAAAAAATTTGGGTATTGTAATTTTCATACAAAAGTAGATTTTACATCAAAAATATTAGACATGGAAATATTTTAATCCCGAGCAACGCCGGGCATAACAGCTATACATAAATAAATAGATAGATAAAAATTAATATTTTCAGTCCCCACAATGTCTACTGAAGAAGTTTCACTTGAACTTATTATGTCCGGAGATACGCATTATTTTATTTTAGGTATCTTTATGTGTTCAGATAATTATGTTTTGAAATTTAAATTTTTTAATGTAATATAACTGGGGGTAAAATTATGAAATAAAATTACGAACTTACATATCGAAAGTGAATTATATCTTTTATTTCTAATGAAAAACGAATGTATACCTTTATTCTTAAGTTCTCTTTCTAATTCAGATCAACTGTCTCTCAGAAACAAGCGATCCGTTAAAGTAGGTTACGCAAATTGTGTTTTCTTGTATTTTTGTCTAGAACGTGTTCTGGTAAGCGAACTATTCATTTAAAGTTGTTGATAGAGCAATATGAAATTAAACGAACGATTCGTTCTTTGAAATCGTGATATTTGCCATGTCTAACAATTTTATTCCTCAGTTGCCCTGATTCTAAGACGACGATGTTGAAAGAATACATTATTCCGTGTTCTTGATTTAATTCTCGGAGTACTTACTCTTCACACTTGTTAATATTTGTTGTAATTGTTGTTTATCCCATATGTTACTTGATAGTGGTTGAATTGTCTTGATTGCTAAAGAATTATTTGTTTCTTCACATTTATGTAATCTGAACAGTATTCCATAAAATTATATGTGTATAGAATTGTATCACTGGTAGCATGCCATGTATATTGTGTTTAGTAATAACATCAACGGTTTTAATCACTTTTATATAATTGCAAACGATTGTTACTTTTTTACAATGGACGAGTTTTCTGGTTTGTTTACATGCCTGTACTACGTATTTCCGGTGTAATGCTAAGTCAATGGATCTTCAAAACGGAAGTCCAGCATACAAGCTGATAAAGTCAAGGTTTTAATGTAAGTAAACAAACCAGAAAAGTCGTCCATACTTTGTTTTTCCATTAAGGCAGACGATAATTCGTTGTTTTTCTGAAATAAATTGTTTTTAAAAGTATAGAATTTTATCATCGTTAAAAATGTTATAAAAGAGCTTCAGTTAAGAATTGTTAGTTCTTGCTTATATTTTAAAATGAAAAAAGTTGTATTTTTTTTAATATCATTCTTAACTATTTTTATTTTAAAAATCTGTTCTTTATAAAACGATAAAGACAAAGAGCATGGACTTAAAAACCGATGCATTGATTTCCCCAGTGTTTCTTTTAATTTAATTTTGACAAATGGAAATCCTATGCGTTAGATTTCTTTAAATGCAATATTTTATTGAGTAATTTTTTATTTAATTCTGTGTCTTTGATGTTTCTTAACATTAAATATCAGTGAGACTTTCGGTTATTTTCGAAAATATAGTTGCAGAATAATAAGAAGGACTTGAATCAACGATTTCTCTTAGTTATTTTCGCAATCGTTTCTTAAATCGTATTAAATATGGTGCCTGATTTTCCGTTGATTCCTTTTATTGCTATGCTTTTTAAAGTTTTATATTTTTCTTGTAACTTATAGGAACATAAATATTCAAAAAATCTTATACATCCGCTCCCCTTTTTAGCTTATTCCATATGTAGTAAATATAAATTTCCATCTCATTGAAAGCTTTAAAAGAAAGATTTTCGGTTAATAGTAATAGTTACTGTAGAAAGCTCAAATTTTATAATATGTCTATCGTTGCGGGTTCGACCCGGGGCCCCCCCCCGGGGGGTCTTTCTCATATTCGAAATAAAGTATGCGAAGTCTCCAATATTTCTAAAAGACGTTGACAAACATATGTATTAAAAAATTGCGTTCCTTTTTTAAAAGAAAAAGATGCTTCGTTCGTTGTTTTTGAGAAAGACTTATTTTTACAGTTGAATGATATTTTTAAGTCCCACTAACAGGAAACAAGGCATAAACATCCCCACTTTTAGTTCTCCAAATATACATCATTTTCATTAACTGTTTTTCGTCTCCCTTAAAATGCAAAATATGAACTGATATCCATTATCCAACCAGCCTATTCATATATGCTTTTGCAATCAAGTTTAACTCTATAAAAGCGGAAATCGCTTCTTTTGGGATGAACTCTGTACAGATGAGATTGTTTGGGTTGAATGGAAACTCCTTTTTTGGGGCCCCCTCGGCTGTCGTTCTTTTTTCTTTTGTTCGCAGACGATAGGCCCTGTCACGTGCCCTTAACAAAAGATCTCCGTTGCACGCGCGGGGCACCAGGATATTGATTTTTATCGTCCTCTCTCTTTTTTTTGCATTTAAAGCACTTATTTTAAAAGCAACTGACTTTTTTAAAGCTGCAAACGATTTGGTTAGACTTCTAAAATTTCATCACAAAAGCAAAAATTTTTGTTAATTTAAATTTGTACTTACGAAGTAATGTTGAAATGGGTAAAATTTGATTTCTTGATTTTTATAGTCCTCACTCTTTTTTTGCATTTAAAGCGCTTATTTTGAGAGTAACTGACTTTTATGAGCTGCAAACGATTTGGTTAGACTTATAAAATTTCATCGTAGGATATGAAAATTCTCGTTAGCTTCAATTTATACGAATGAGGTAAGGTTTAAAAGGGTTAAATTTTATTTACAAAAAGAATATTTTTTGACTTAAAGTTATTATTTTCATATTTTATATATATATTTCCCTTTGTTGATTTTCGCGTTGCAAATAAAAGATTACTGTTTGCATGCATTGTTTGAATGTTAATTCCTAAAATTTATATAGACGAGTTTTCTGCTTTCTTTATTTTGGATTCACAGACCATTTTCCGGTAACCATCCGATTTAAGCAATCGCCAAATCCATTTGGATACTGTATCAATCGCCAAATTCGAATTAGTTCTTTCTTTATCACACAAACCGTTGAATTCTGTGTTCTTTGAGTTCGTTTAATTTTTTAAAATTTAAATTATTAGCTGTAATTAACTAAATCGTTTGATTAAAATTTTAGCCGCCAGTGTTTATATAAATCGTATGGTTAAAAATTTAACCGCCAAACAGGAGAAACTGGCAAAAAGAGCGATAACGAACAATTATGGCAGCCTTTCCACAAAATGAGGCTTTTATTTTAATTAAACATTGAGAGCTACAACAATGCGAACATCAAATTTAATATTTTCAAAGTATCCTTTTATATCATTAAAAAAATTCTATTTTAAACATTAATTGGCATCTTCTAACAGAATGTTGAAATTTTAAAAATTCCCATTTACGGAGCATTACACCGGAAGTCGCTTGTTATGGCGGAAGTTCGACATTAACCCAAATAAACAAAACAGAAAACTCACCCATAGCAAAGTTCTTCATCCATATTAAATATGGAAAAAATTATTAATTGTTATGGAAGAGCAAGGTACGCAATTCCAATCTATCATCTGCACGCTGAATAAGAAAATATACTTTCATTTTGTCAAACTGTCTTTAATAGATTATTTTGTGTTTAATTTGTTCTTTATATTATAATGAAGACGAATAACTGCTGATTTAAAAGTCAATGAACAATGTATTTCCTTTGCTTCAACTTCTTTTAATAACTAATTCAAATTCTGCTAAACATTTTGTTTATCAACTTGCATATTTTTATGCAGCGTGTAATGAATGCAAGTTTATTTTCGAAAAAGGAATGTATTGTTCTTGAATGAAAAATCTGCCTTAGTCGGAATTTAAAATTCGGATGTTTCATATTTCTATTTGTTCATATCTTTCATTGATGCGTTAGTAAATAATTAAAATAGACAATTGAGAATTATTCGAAATATATTTCCACCTGTAATAAAATGATCCAAGCAATATTGTATGGTTTATTTCAGAAACCCTTCAACAAACATGCAGATTGAATGGCTGTTGGCGGGTTTCTGAAATAAACGATTCAATTTTTTCGTAAACAGATCATGAAGAACAAAGAAATCATCCAACCATTTTGTAATGTTGACAATAAATATTCATATCATCTGTTTTTGTTTTTTTTTCGTAAAAACTATATTTTATTATTTATCGTCTGCAGTGTTAATAAACATAACATAAAATATCGCTTCAATCTGTTGCAGCATATTTAGCAGTAAATTTTCAAAAAGAAGAGTTATAGTAACTAAAAAATTCCAAAAATAAAAATACAAATTAAATTGTGATAGAGGTAAAAATACAATAATATTAACAAAAAACGAATGAAAAAGAACGAGGAGGATGATGATGTCATCAGAGACCTTTATCCATGCAGATTCAAAATTAGAATAGGTTTTCTATCGGGAAAAACGACTTTAAGGTCTAAATTTGAATTTTACTCTAAGGCCTAAGGTTTTTCCTCGACAGAAAACCTATTCTAATTTTGAATCTGCATGGATGAAGGCCTCTGAGGACATCATCCTCCAGATTCTTCTTCATCCTCTTTCTTTTTCATTCGTTTTTTGTAATATTATTATATTTTTACCTCTATCACGATTAAAACTTCCCTTAATTTGTATTTTTATCTTTGTACCTCGCAATTTTTCCCTGGATGATTCTGCACTTTTGCTCGCACCAAATGAATTACTTCTATTATTGTTGTTTTGTCTTTTTTAGATACTTTTTCTATTTTTTATAAAAAAATTTCAACATTTTAGCAATTGTTGATAAGTAAAAAGATTTGGGCTTGTCTTTTTAAAGTTAAATCTAAATTCTTTATAATTTTATTTTCTTCGGACTGTGAGAAACGTGAAAAACCAAAGAATTTTCCTAAATCGCTTAAAACAGGATAGAATTTCGTGATTTATTCCAAAAATGAATAAAAGTTTAGCAAGTAATTTTCTTCCTTTCTCCTTTTAACTTTATAACATGGTTTCGCCATTTCTAATTCTACTCCAGCCAGTTAAGTGTATTCTGCTACTTTTAAGATTACGGAGTGCTGCTGCCTCTCCCTACGACACATTTTAGGATAATGGAAAAAATCGGAATTGAAGGGGTGGGGTGGACTCGGAAAGGGTTGAGGGAACAGTGGGGGTGGTGTGAAACCACATTTTCATCCGTGTAAACAGATGAAAGCTTTTTTGTGTTTATCCTTTCACGCCTTCCGGTTAAAAGGCGGGAAAAGAGTTCCACGGAAGTTTGAGGTTTATTCTATTCTTTTTTCGTTCTTTTCCAGCAGTATTTCTGTTCTAGTTTCTTAAAAAAATATTCTTCTACTGTTGTGTATTATAAAAAATATCTATCCACTTTCTACTCTTTCTCCAATTTTATTTATTCTTTTTCTTTAGAAAGAAATGTACAGTTGGTTTGTAGAAGTGCGAAAATCCGGAGACCCTGTAGTTGAATCTGTCAGAGCAGCCATCGGCTTAGGGATAGGCTTTTTACTTTAGAATGAAATAGTATATGTGAGAGGATTCTTTTATTTCATTTTAGATGAATTCCTTTTCGCAAAAAGACTTTATAAAGGAACTTTTTGAGCTTCAAGCAAATTTAAAATGCAAAAATAAACACTTTATGGTTACTGTTGAAATTTTAAGATGGTTTTTTCAACAATATTCTGATAATTTTGATGAAGAAACTATTCATGAAATTTAAATTTGTTTATATATAATTAAAATAATGTAAATTATTATTATTTTATTATGTAAACTATCATGCAAAAACTTTGTATAAAGCCGTCAAAATAACACAGAATGATACTCAAAACATCCATTTTTCCTGTTTTTTATGAATTTCAACATTATAAGCAATTATAATTATTAGGATTAAATCAAATCATTTTAGCATGATAAATAGACGAACGTATACACCATTTTACAATAACAAACTTGAAGAAGTTGCTTTCAGCTTATCTTAAGATACATTTTTCACCGATAAAAAGTTTTAACGTGAATATCCCCTCTTTTAATACTGCGAGAATAATATGATTTTGTGAAATTTTTATGAATTTATTGAGAATAAAAAGTAAGAAGATCTTTAGAGCTTTTGAGTTTCTTTTTTCAAACTTTTTGAGTTATATCTCGGATAAATTAAGCATAAAAACAATCAACAAGAAAAAATAGAACAAATTTTAAAAAGGAATCAAAATTTAAACTTTAAACTAGAACAAAAAAATATTTTAATTAATACACAATAAAATTTAGAGAGTAAAATTTAGGAAAAAATAGATAAAATGAAGACAATGTTTAAGACATCTCGGATAAATTAATTAATTTCCCACAAAAAAACAGGAATTTTCATTTTATGTTTTCTATCCATATTGAAATATAAGTAAATATTTTTTTTAACTTTTACCTGCTTTCTTATAATTTTATAAGATGAAGTTTATTTTTAAGATGTTAAATTATATATTTTCTTGAACCAATATAAATATTAAATAAATAATCAGAATTCTCAACGGTAGTCTGAATGGCAGACGATAATCTTTTTTCTTTCAGACACGACTTTTACCTTCATCACGTGACAGATTGAATGCATTCGCTTAAACACGTCACTTGAGATTGAATTCTCAGCGACTTATTTGCATTTCCAGAGAGTATGCTAAATCTGAAAATTTGTGGAACATTTGGCACACAGTGTTTAAAATTTATTTTCGCTCTCGAACACAACTGTGCAAAATTTGATACATTTGAAAGGTAATTTCGTGTAACTTCGTATCAGTTAATCTCTAACCCAAACGAACTACTGCTGTAAGACAGGTGATATTTGGTTCCGGAACATATGCGCAATCTATTCCAGATTAAATCTTCGGGATTTAGTCGTCGATGAACAACAAGCAAATGCACGTTCTAAGTCCTTCTACAGAGATCTTAGCAATCCTTCGGAAATTGCCTCCAACGGTATTTGGGATTAAGGAAGAATCTTTGGGGATTTAAGGTTGTATATTGGAAGTTGAATTTTATTCAAAGCACAGAAGATGAAAGCAAGCTTTCGTCGAAATCTTCCATTTTGGTTACATCTAAATAATTTGAACTTGACTAGAAAATTTCCTTTTACACTTTAAAATTTAAGACATGTATAGAAAAAAAAGGAATTTTTACGATAAAAATACTGTTAAATTTGGTGATAATTGTTCTTCAGAAGCAACATTATCAATCTTTCTATATATTTAAAATAATTTCGTAAAAAAACTTTCATCGAGTCTATGTGTCATCAAGGGTCGCCTGTCCCCCCACTACCACCACCCTCCATTTTCGAACGAAATTGAAAAAACTTTTTCCCACTGTACATTCTCTATGGGGGGAAAAACCTTTGGACATTTCACCAGCAACAAACACCCGTCGGATTTCGAATTTTTTTAAAAATTGAAAGGTTATGACGTCTAGATATGTCATCATGGGTCACCTGCCTCCCACCCCACACCCCCATTTTTGAACGAAATAGAAAAAAACTCTTCTCTACCATACATTCTCTATGGGCTTTTTCGATTTCGTTCAAAAATGGGGGTTGGTGGAGGGCAGACGACCTTTGATGACATATCTAGACGTCATAAGATTTCATATGAAATAAAAATTGTCGAAATCTGTCGAGTGGTATTTGCTGGCGAACTGCCCAAAGGTTTTTCCCCATAGAAAATGTACAGTAGGAAATAGTTTTTTTCGATTTCGTTCGAAAATAGTGTTGGTTGTGGGACAGGCGACACTTGACGACATATCTAGACGTCATAAGCTTTCATATAAAGTAAACATTTTCGAAATCGGTTATGTGGTTGGGGGTGGGAAAACTCTGAAGGTTTTACCATATTTTTTTAAATATATAGATCCCAACAGTTCCGTCACAATGGCGTGTCAAAAATATTGTAAAATACCTATTGTAGGTGATGGAAACTGCTTAGCTAGGGCGATTTCATTCTGTATTTATGGATATGAAAACTTTTATGCCGAAATTTATACAAAACATTACGACTGGATGAGGTTTATTGAAAGATTTTACAACTTTAAAGGAACCTGTTGTCTACAAAGAACATGAAATCTACTATGATTTTATGGTCTTTTCCACTGATCTTCATGCCAAGTAGTGGTTGAGAGCCTCGAAGCAGCGATGTGGTAGGGGCAATGCTGAGCAAAGTGGTTGCTGGCCGCGAACCCGCCCGGAGGGTGGCGAGATCGGCTAGTATAAATAAAAGTGGAAATTCATTTATAGTTTGTGCCCTATATAAATTCAAACGTATGAATTGATTTTCTTCAAATTTTGTTCAAAAATAGCTGCGAAATATAAGAAAGGTTTCTTAACATATAATTCAACGGTTAATTTTTTATCACTTAAAAACTATGTTTCTGTGTGTAGGAAGAATTATTTTATCTTTAGTGTTGTCATTCCTAGTGAATGAAAATATTATAAATATTTTATAACATTTTTTATTTGCATCCGAGTTGCCATTAGCAATGTTTAATTAAATTTTGTTAGAATTCCTAAAAAATTATTAATAACTTGCAAAAAAATTAGCTTTCGGCTGTTTTTAAAAATCGTTCGTTACTGTAGTCTGTAATTCTGAGACGATGGTGGAAAATTGTTTGGTACCCTGACATTCTCATTTTAATTAATAAAGTTCTAGGCAATAAGAGGATTTTGTGTCTTATAACTCAGAATTCGACGATGATACCAACAAAAATACAATGTTTCCAAACTATTATCAGCTAGTGTTTAATAATCACAGATGAATACAGGGAGAAAATAAGCTTGATTCATAGAGGCTCGCAATTCTATTAGTTGTTTCTAAACCTTTCTTCTTTTGCTGTTGGTTTCTTTCCCTCCCTTTTCCAGTTAAATTTCAGCAATTTGAAATCTTTCCTCTGGTACTGGGAGGAGATCGCCTCAAATATGAGGCTCAGTTTAGCTTAAGTTATATAAAGGCCCCGTTTTGGAGCAATTTGAAAGCTATTTTGGGACGGGCCTCATAATTTTGAACCGCGGTGAGATGACGAGGACGACACCTGCTCTGACTCCCCCTCCCCAAACGGGAGGACGTTTGACTCACGACGTCAGATTTAACCCCTTAAGGATCACATTTCTTTTTTTTTTTTGGCTGTCTAATAATGTGACCCTTCCTGTTTTGGAAAGGAACTCCCGTTTTCATTCATCTAAGAAGACATAGAATACTTGAGAATATGACCCCTCCTGTTTCGGAAAGGAACTCCCGTTTTCATTTATCTAAGAAGACATAGAATACTTGAGAATATGACCCCTCCTGTTTTGGAAAGGAACTCTCGTTTTCATTCATCTAAGAAGACATACAATACTTGAGATGCTTAGGGACTCTACGTAATTTTGGTGTCAAGTTATAAAGCTAATTAATTATTAAATTTTAGTTTAAAAGCCCTAAAAATGCGGTAATTCGATGCACGTCAATATGACGGCCACTAGACTTAAGGCACCAGGCCCACATACACGGCTGATCTTCAGGGGAATCGAGTTTCGAACCACAAACCCTCCGGCCTGAAATTTCCTGAAATGCCTTGGTGTCTTCAAATTTAGTTTTCTAGATTCCTCCAAATTCTTGCATTTCGGTTTTTGTTTTGTTTTTTTAACTAATTGTCTAGGTTTCTTCATAAATTTTGTTTTTAATAACTTCCTATAAAATTATCTTACGAAAATGAATTTCACCCTAATTTATTTATTTGTAATTGTATAAATTGCATGAAATACTTAAAGAGAGATACTTTTATGCACATTTTTATCTTAAAACGATTATATTTTTATCGAAAAACTTGGACGTTAAGTAAATAATTAATGAATGAAAAATTCTTACAAAATACTGAAAGGAAAAAGTTCTACTGGGTTTTATTTAGCAATTTAAAGAAATTTTTTTCAATGGTTTACAAAATAGAATGTGTTCGATTCTTTTCAGTACGAACATCATTATTCAAACAATACTTGCAACATTGATTTTTTTTCGCTAGATGATGTAATATCTTCCCGTATTTTTTTTAAAGTTTCCGTTGTTGCCATGCGCATCGGAAAAATTTTTGAATTAAAGTATCGCACATACTTTTGTGATATTAATATGGATTTGTTTGATTTGATAATTTATTTATGGACGCCATATATATCTCGGAAATGGAAGATAATTTCTTATTTGCTTACCAAAGCAGATATGATTGATTTCAAATATAACTAAAAAAAATTTTAAGTTTCATTAGTCATTGCTAAAACTGCTACTAATTTTCGGAGAAAACAGCAAATTTCTCGAAATATATTAATTATTAAACGTACATGGGAAAAAAACATTCGTAGTGAAATCATTTTCGAATAACAAAATAAATTCGAAGAATTTCGGAGGAATAGAATAATTCTGATCCAACGTTCTTTGAAAGAATAATAATTACCTTCTTAGCTGAAAGATTTAAATGATAAAGTACATTTTTTTAATACCTTATTTGCTCGAAAATAATTAATCCTTTGAATTATTAATAAAGCAATCTCCTTATTTGTCATTTAAGGAAATCTTTCCTTTAGTGCAAATAAAGATTCGAAGAAATTACTTTTAAAATATTTGGGTATAAAAAAAATCAAAATTCTCTTACAAAGTTTCCATTTTCATCCTAACGTTGTTTTAATATTTGAACAAATAAATCTCCCAATCTTTCTCAGTGATTTCAAGCGTTATAAAATCGGCTGGCATTAATTAATCGACGAAAATATATCTCCCGCTTTCTGTCTTAATTAGAGCTTTTAATTAAAATCTTCGTCTTCAAATAGTATCGGAAATCTTCTTGCACTAACAACCTACGAGTAAAGATAATTAATTCGCCGGAATTTAACAATCAATGCTTCTTATTTACGCTCACACAGTTGCGGTTACACTGGTGGCATTACCAACAAATCGTTTGCGAACACGGTCCCAACCGAACAACAAAGCTATGAAGAGGCACAAAAATCAATACTTAGCATTAGATTGGAATATTATATTATCCAGCCCTAAGGGTAAGTTTATACTAACCTGGAAACATTCCAATTATTGTGTAACGAAGCGGGAACATTTTTATATCGTTCTACTGTTCTTAAAAATAACGTTCTTAACGAATGCAACAAAAGCCAAACGATCGTTAGAAAAATGCAGGTGGAAAATGAGATATTTTAATGGAATGTTTGTTTTTTTAATAATTTCGTTCGAAAGACTTTTTTAAATTTATGTTCGGTCAACAAAGTTCATTATAATTTCCTTCGCCTTTTGCTTTATTAAAAGAAATGTAATTTTCCAATTTTTAATTAAATTTATATTTTACTAGACATTTTAATGCTAAAGTTTCGAGGTTTATGCCAGTCGTTTATATTTATTCTTACTTTGTTTTTTAAGATAACACTATTTTATTATTTTTAATGTTTATTCCATTTTAGACACGGAATTATATTTTTCTGAAGAATCATCAGCTTCATTTTAATGTTCATTTGCTTAATGAGCAAATCTCGGAATGGATCGGAATGTTTTATTTATGGCTGATGTTAAATTCTTTGAAGTCTTTTAAATCTTTTAATTCTTTACGCACCTCTTGTGGTTCTTCTAAGATAATTAAATTCTTTTCCTTTTTTAAATAAACTTTATTGTTTATTTTACCATTTTTTGTCCTGAAATCTGTATTTTTATGTTTCATCCAAAAGAAAACTTACGAGCATAAGATTTCCCCCCTCCCCGATTTTTTTTCTTGGTTATTTAAACAAAAAATTATCTGTTCTCATGTAATTGAGTATATGTTTATTTATATTACTTCTCAAGTATATATTTATTTCTATTCTAGGACTTATAGAATATAGAGTTATTTCGAAAAGAACTTTTGGAACTTTCAGAATTTTTCGTAATTTTAAGATATTTCCATTCAGACAAATCATTTCGATGGGTATTTAGATAGAATACTGATCTTTTTTTAATCTATACAAATTTAACAGGGAATTCTGGTTAGATTAATTTTTAATAAAGCTTTTAGTCGGAAAACGAGCCAAATGTATATCACAAAAGTATCTGGATACTTAAGGAAAACGGATAAAAATCCCAGTTATTAAAAATAATTTATATCTTTTCAGAATAAATAGTGTACATTAGACATTTTGCGAGCTTCTTAATAGTTTTCATTCAGAAATTTAAATTAAGTTGCCTCTTTTTGACAAAATGATAAGGAACTCTTTTTCCATAGAAGAATTGTGATCAAGAACTGAAACTTTGCGGCAAAGAGTTAATAAGTAAACTATAAGTAAAAACATTTGGCTTAGGAGTTAATTAGGATTTAAAATTCTAATTTAACAAGAGAGTTAGTCTTTTTGCTTTCATTGTTGAAATGTCATTCATTTCAGGGCTGAAGAAAGTCATTTAATTATAGAAGTGGTTATTAATAACGCATTTTAAAAGAATTGTATCCAAAAGCCTAACTCCTAAGTTAAACTGAAATTATTTGTGAATGCATACCCTGGTTTTTCTCTATATAATTCTCATCTCGATTGTTACGAAAATCGCTCTGTGAGTATTCGGCGAAAACAGTCCAACAAGCAGGATAATGGAGATTGGCGCTTTATTCACGAATATTCCGGAAAACACGAAGCACAGGAAACAAAAAAAAAGCACTTGCGCAAATTAGCAACAAAAACAGGCGGCAAATCATTAATAATAACAGTAACAGCACTTTCAATACCGCTCGGCGTCTAACAGCTTACCAGCTCGCACTACGGACAAAACTCCAAAGAGATTCAAAGACGTTCAAACACATTCCAAAGCCGTTCACTAGTCTCAGCACCTCCTGGTTTTTATATCTTTTCCGACAGAATGTGGCGTCACATAGCATCATCTCGAATGTTCGCCATAACTCCGTTTCTAGTATAGATAGGACCAAAATTCTAGTATATTCGATAACCTTCATTTTCTCGCCAATGGCAGGGGGTATAGGCTTGACCTCCCCGAATAGCGAGTAAAAACCTCTGTAAATGTCTCCTCCCAACCATAAGACTAATATGGCAGGAAAGCGACATTGCAGTTTTGTAACACGATTAACTAAATCGTAACATAAGCTATGAAATAAAATACACGATAGATATTTATTTGGTTACTTATGAATAATAAACCTCATAATTTATTGTAATCGATTAATATATTCTGGCAGATTTGATTAACTTTCAAACGAGTTTGTAACAGAATTTTGAATGATACTTAAGTTTGAGATGAACTGGATTGTCATCGATTTTAAATTCTGCTAAGAGCTTTTATTCCTACGTTTTTATCGATATAATATCTAAGTAAAGCCACGTTGTGTCATATTTAAGAATGACACTCAAACGGCATTTCGAAATCCATTGTCAAATCGGAATTCTACAACAATCACGGTTACAGACACAGTTAATGGAATGCTATTCGAATCAAATCTGATTTTCGACCTGCGGTAGTAAGTAATATGCCTTCCGGAACACTCTATTCAATTCAGTTCGGCATCGAATGACTCGGAAACTGTGTGTTCCACACTAGATAGCTCCTATGGATTGAGATTTATTGCTTTTATCGGATACTTTTCCACCAGTCCACCGAGCTTTCAAGTTGACATCCGGCGATGTTTTTGTTTCGTCTTCTTTAAAACCGCACGACAAGAATCGATTTCGGATACGACGAACTCACATTAATTTCACTTCGAATTTCATTGGTCGCTGCAGTGTTTTTATCGACAAAAGTATCACCGAGATATTTCTCGAAGTGGCAATTTGTCTTTGGATGTCTATTCTGCGGAGCGGTAAGACCACTCCGGAAATAAATGGCTGCCAAACCGCGAGTGGTCCCAGTGGCGTGACAACTTGTTTTGATTTACTGCTGGAGTTTGGAATCTCAAGAACGGACTAATGGACAGAAAGGGAGTGGTTAGAAAAGTGCCACTGCTACCATTTCTCACCTGCCTTCATTTTGCATTTCCTCTGCATAATCTCTGAGCCTGTATAATCTTGTTTCTTATACAGTGTACACTTGTATCGAATACTTTGCATTTATACATTATTATTAAAAGACGCACAGGTATAACTTCACTAATTTTTATTTATCTCAAGGACG
>BGPR01033464.1:0-16968 GCA_013235015.1 Araneus ventricosus | reverse complement strand
AGTTATTTTAGGAAATTTAATGCTATGCATTTCTTACAAAAAAAAAACAGAAAACGTAAGACAATATATATTCCGGAGAGAGTAAAATTTCATCAAAATAACTATGGTTTCACAGTAAGGATGTTTGTGATTTAAAAATGAAAAGATGTAATCTTTTTTAAAAGTCTTTGAGTCGTTCGAAGAGAAATTTGGGAGAAAACTATTTGTAATTTGTTTTGATTTTGCAACAATTTTTCCACACCAATTCACATTTTTTGGTTAATTTTATTTGCCTTCCCAAGAAAAACTTCAATATCACTGCTGATTCCATTGAGTATTTCTGAAAATTATATTAAAAAGATCTGATTGCATATATTAATATTGATTTCCACTGGGTCGCTGAAAGATCAAGGCTGAAGTATTTTCCTCATAATAAGATTATTCCATTTTGTTATCCACTGTGTAGATGGTGCAGAAGTGGTTTCTTTGCGTGGGCGGATAAGATTGAAACTTCTCTTTCTCATAAATTCGTATTTTTCGTTTATTCATACTTCTCTTTCGATGAAAATTCAGAAAATTGGAACTTCGATTTTATTTTTAATTCCATTCAGCATTTTCGGACATTTGCTGATGATTTATACAAGGTGGTCCAGTGGGTAATGTTTGGAACGAATCAGAATTTTAAAACAAATAAGAGCGATGAAAAGATTTTAATGATATTTATTGAAATTACATAGTAGGAAATTATCAATAAAGGGGTTCGAAGTGACCGCCTTCTTTAACAAGGACAGCAGTGACGAGGTTCTTGAATCCAACCATCACGCGTGAGCTGACTTAGCAATTAATCGTGTGGACTGCAGTCATTATTTCCGGCCTGTTCTTGTTGTGAAACTCCTCTTGCCATGCCCATTGCACAGCCTTAATATTTTCATTGTATTTCGAGCACAACAAACACTCGAACATTTGTTGATTATTTTTTCATTTTCGCTTGTGACAATCACAAATGAGCAACACAGTTAAACTCAGTGCTCTTTAACGAAACACACACCTATACACTTGCCTGCTCTAATGATCATACGCACCAAGTTTGGTCTGACTTGATTGCAGTTAGCGCCATCTATTAGTTTGGTTTTCATACATTACCCGCTGGGCCACCCTGTCTCAAATCAAATTGAATATATAATAATTTTTATTGGGTTTCGAAATTATGAAACGTAAAAACATTTCTTCAAATTCAGAAGATTTTGATTCTTGATGATAAGCTAATACATCATAAAATAAAACTTTTCATTGATTCAGGAGAACTAAATTTTCCAGTTACATTACTATCTACATTTACAGATATTGAGATAAAATGATAAGTACTAGAACATTTCAAATTTCTTTGCAGAAATGGCACCTATATTTACACACATTCAGATATTACGATCAGTTATTAGTACCTTCAAACATTGATCTTACTACACTTACGTATCTACATTTACAAACATTTAACAAACGGATCTTATTTATCTTCCTAAAGCATTATTACACTATCTCCGAAAAATGAGCGTTTTTTCTCACACTTACATCGGTATATCATTAATTCCTATTTTTGTAAAAAAATTTTCGTTTTCATTTCCTTTCAGCGTCTCGAATTTAATTACCCTAGAAATACACTAAGATACGAAAATCTTTAATAAATTTACAAGCAAATACATTTAGAGCATAAGAGAACTGGTTTATTGAAGTATATGAAGTTTTGAAAGCCAATAAGATATAGACAATAAATTTTTAATCTTACATGTCATAAATTTATGACACTTCATCTTATGGAAACTTCAGGCTAGAAACATTTTCTCTCATTCGAAAAAATTGATCCATAGAATTATGAAGAAAAGCGATAAAACTGCTCAGAAATGGAACTTGATTAAGAACTTGATAAAAATGCATTTGAGAGGAAGTGTTGAGTGTAACGAAAAAGTTACATTTTTCTTTAAAAAATAATATCTCTCATCTGCAAAACAACAATTTCAAAACTCTTCGGTTTTCCAATTTTCGCTAAACCACTTTGCATGAAATGTAATAATGAAATTTTTTCATATATTTTAAGAATAACAACGTATTTCCCTCTTTCAGACGAAATTCTCGTTTCAATAAAAGGCGTTGGTTCATTTTCACTAGAATTCCTTTTCTTCATATTTTTATATAGAGCAATGAACTGATTACATTTTCTGAAAAAAAATCATTCATCATTTTAGGAGTCCCTCAAAGTGAATAAAAACTTAAGTTATTTTTGAAGTATTAAAAAAACAAGAAATATATAATGCAATGTGGAAAAATATGAAAGTAGAAAATAATAAAATGACTTTCTGGAGCAAAGTGTTTTAAAATAAATTTATTTGCTTTCTTGGAAAAGAAATGCTTTCTAGTTTCAGATTTTAGTCCCTCGTGAGTTGTCTTCTTCGCAATCGTATATTGATTTCTGTTCTTATAGATACGTTCAGAGGGTTATAGATTCTTCTAGAAAGGAATAGGATTATGTCTGTATGTCTTCTTTGTTGTCTATTTCGTCTAATCTATTAAAAAAATTTTGAAAACTTTTTAGTCTATTTAAACAATTTCAGCGAAGATATCTTCTAGTACAGTGGATTATTAAATTGCTATAATATAAATTATTATATAATAGTATAAGTATTTATTTAAATCAATCTTTTAACATTTCTAACCTCAAGAATATTTTATTTATTGTTTTCTTATTTTAAGTTTTAGGGCAGAAGGGTCATTAAGTTGACTACACCATTGTAAAAATTTGTTATAGTAGAATTAGTTGAAAGGATGGCCAGGCAGTGCTCTATAAAAAGGTGCAACTACATATAAATTTAAATTCTAAAAAATATTAATACAGAGAGAAACAAGTGATTTCCCCTGTGGCGGATGTTGTCTTGATTCGAATATGCTGATACACTTTGCAAACTTTAAGCTACACTGTGCTGAGTGTGATGTCACATAGGAGGCATTGACATCAATCTGAGCATAAAAGGCTCAAACATCCTCTTCCTCTCACTGGCTGTAATAGCAGTATCAGAGCTCAGTTAGGTGGAGTATAAAGCCTGATTTTAATTGTAGTTTTAAACGTTTTAATAACTTTATTGTTGTCCTCACATAGCCTTATCATTCGAATACGCAAACTTCGCTCACAACCGAAACATGCTGACTCAAGCCAATCCTAACATGGTGACCAGGACGTGATATGAAAACGCAACCTTCTGATGAGCTGAACCTTCTCACACACCATTAGTAGAATAGTGGGTTAAAGTGAGTCATGGCTTAATCGGAGAAAGAAAATCTTGGGTTCCAACTCGGTTGTGCCTTTCACCAACATTATTTGAAAACTGGTAGGGCGCTGTGCGCTACAGAAACACGACCTCTGCAGCTTGCTGAGATCGTGTTGATTGCTGGACGTTTCTATGCATTTCTTTAAGAGAAAATAAAATATTGACTGGTTCCCATGAAATTCCTTCCAGTATTGCAAAGTATCGCCATACAATGCAACTAAAGCCAGGGTTTACTCAATGTGATTCCTAGAATGTTTCAAGGTCTCTTTAACCAACAGAAGCCGTCATATTGCCCCAGAATCATGGACTCTTGGATAGTTGCACTAACCGAGTGGTATTAGCCAACAATACAATTTTACAGACATTAAAAATACAAAAATAAAATATATATACATAAAAACTGAAAATGTTTGGAGTAGTTTCCAAAAATATACGTTTAATCTATCAAATTTAATAACATTAATCACGTTATTAAATTTTAAAATAAAAGTTAATATCATTTTTAAACAGTTAAATAATTTTATCATGTACTCGTATGGGAGCATATTCGCTAATATGCTTTGAATGTAAAATTATTGATATATGATCAAGACATTATTTCTCATATATAAAAAATCTCAAATTGATTTACCCACATTTTGTAGAATGAAATGTCTTGTATAAGATTTAGAACAAAAGTTTAAAAAATCAGTATAAATATATTTGCAAAAGTGAAATTAAATTTGAAAAATTGTTAGTTTCAATAAACCGTGACAGCAATTCTAAATTTGATTTTCAATTTGTTTTCTTAATACTCAGATTGAACTGGTTTTCATTAATCAATGAAACAAAATAAGCGAATTCGGTACATTTTACTCAAGTTACCTTTCCTTGAAATTGTAAGAAACATGCGAATCTTACTTACCAAAAGTTTTAAAATTTGAAATTATTGTTTTAACTGTTATAACTATTAAATTTACATCGCGCATAAATTTAATTAAATTCAATGCAAATCTTATTAAAAATATACATTTTATTAGTGTACTAAACATAAAAATTATTTGATTTTATTTATTTTCTACTTTTAGTTTTGAATTTAAATTTTATTGTTATTGACATTATGAAATTTTGAAATAATTTTTAATCTCAAATTCACTATTAGAAATAGGAATTATATAAAGCATGAAATTTTAATTAAATTAATTGCATTACTGACAGTTATATTTTGAATAAAAAACATTCGTATTCATCAAGAAGATAAAAATGTATAAAATTTTAAATACCTTATCCTTCAAGAAGTGGGTAGAAAACCAATTTAACAATTCCACACTCACAAACCTGATTTAAGTCAATTTAAATAAAAGAGTAAAAGCTGTAAATATACCTACAATTTTCAATTTAATTGGTGAAAGAGAAAACGATAGATTTAAGCAAGATATATTCTTGTTAGCATCAACATTTTTTTTTGCAACATGAAATTATTTTCAGATATTTTTTTCAAACATATGTGTAATAAAAAAGCAACTGTGAAAACTAAAATGTGAAAAAATCTTGTTGACAAAATAAGATAAAATATCCGAATCAGTTTCCTTTCTCCGAGTTGGAAAGAAGATAAAGAATGTCTCTTTGCATCACGTTTATATAATACATAAATCCTGCTATCCTTATTTGATTCTTCATCCTGTCAACGCAGATAATAATATTTTGTTTTTATTCCTCTTTGGATAAATCTGTCAATACATCTTCAATTTCAAATTTGACTTACTAAAGAGAAAACGCTTGTTATAAGGAAAATATATTTATGTTAAAATCAACATTTGTGTTGAAACATGGAAGTTTTCTCAAAAACTGTTCTTTCAAACAGATGTATGAAAATTGAAGAACCATGAAAATCCTGAAATGCAAAAGGATCCTGCAGAAAAAATAAGATAAAATGTCCAAAACAACTTCCTTTTCCTATAAAAAGAAATATAGAAAAGTATCTTTTTTTCACAACGTATTATACCTCAATCCTGATATCACATTTTGATCCCTCATCCAGGTCTGAAGACAGGAATACATTCTTAGAGGCAATTCTTATGTGTTTGAATCACATTTTTCATTCATATATACCATTTCTGAAAACGAAACCGATTACCCTAGTATTAACATTTTTACACCCTTTTATTTTACATGTATAGTTTTATGTTCATAAAAATGGAGTTTTCTAATCTGTTTTTTTTTCACTCGTTTCATGCTGAGCTAGAGCTTTGAAATTCAGTACATTTGTGTATTTCCAATTTCAATGCACTATGGGAATATTTGCAGAACTTTATTGTTATTGAATCATTCCATTAAAATTTAGCCATGGCACTTGGTAGTGAATTTATAAAAAACGATTTCTAAATTTCATACCTTTTTTAATAATTAACATTAAATTAAAGACTAAGAAGTACAATCTAATTAATTTTTTAAAAAAAATATACTTTACATCCGTTAGTGCGTTTTTAAAAAGTGTTTTTGTTAGATTTATTACAATTTCACCATTGTAGTCTTTTACGTTTACTTGAGAAATTTCGCATGCTTATAAAACTAATATCTTATCACCACTTACTGATATACAATTAAATCTTT
This sequence comes from Araneus ventricosus, assembly GCA_013235015.1. Taxonomy (NCBI): domain Eukaryota; kingdom Metazoa; phylum Arthropoda; class Arachnida; order Araneae; family Araneidae; genus Araneus; species Araneus ventricosus. The sequence continues at coordinate 11,080 of BGPR01033464.1, read as the reverse complement.
TAAATATATTGCTCGATTATAGTACTTTCTTATTAGTGAGTTCTTTTTCCTTGGTTTTGATTCCTTTCAGTTAAATTCAATGTTAAAAAATGACAGTACAAAATCGTCACTTGTGTTTAATAATTTGCCACCTATTCTGAATTTCCAAAAAATTGATGGTTTCCTTCTCAGCTTTTAGAAAACGGATTGATTATTTTCCCTGCAGTAGAGCTATTCTAAGTTAATTCTCCTATATCACTCATATATAAAGAAAAACTCCTATATGAAAAATATATGTTACTGTAATATGAAAAAAACGAGCATACTAGTGGGTTCTTACTATTATAGCTCTGAATTACATTACAATATTATAGAATTGAATTAAAATAGAAATTAGATTAACTTCAAAATTATGTGTGCCTATTTATTAACGTTGCATTTAAATTTTCCTAAACTTACTGGCACTGAGACCATCCTTTGTCAGATATTTTGCTAATCTAACTGCACGAGTTGGCGCAAATTAGTGATAAGAAAGGCATCGCAAGTAAATAGAAATTGAAGAAAAAAGCCTGCAGTTAGAAATGTAAGCTTATAAACTTCAGTTTCTGTAGTAAAAATTTATACAAATATAAAAAATAACAAAATATCGAATAGTAAAGCAATATAAACCTATTAAAAAAGTTATTGGTTTAGTTTAGTTAGATGTCAAGACAAATATCATACACTTGATACACATGATGTACTTCCCAGACAATACTATGGTTTAATACTTCTGAAATAGCAAAACAGCACCAGAAAAGCAATACCACTCTTACATAAGCTTTTACTATATTTTTATTTCAGTACCATTTTGTATAGATTTACTAACATTTATTGTACAGTTAACTCTCGATATCTCGAAATCGAAGGGACCCGGGAAAAAATTCGAGATAACGAGGTTACCCTCCCAAGCATTAAAAATTACACAAAATTACAAGGTAAGGAATATATTGTAAAATATTTTAGCCAGATAGAACTAAATGTCTGAATACAGCAATAATTACCGTATTAATTCATAGCAGTGATATTAATTTACAGAGAAGTATAAAAGTTTTAAAACAGAATGTATTTGTAATAAATTACTACTACTTATAGAATTTCTTTCAAAAGTCCAGCATAGTGACCTGGCGACACCTTTTTCAAATTACTTTTCTACTAAGTTTTCGCTCCAAAAAATAGCTGCGAAATCCTCTTTTTCCGCGTTTCCTGAACATTCCATGAGCATGATGTGAACAGCATCTTTAGCCGGAGCCGCAGTAATGTTGGTGTCTGCTGGAACATTCACCTCTTCCTCATCACTCGAAGGCGAAGAAATTGTTTGATAAAAGATCTCATCATCAGTCCACACACTTGAACATCCGAGTCGAACTCCGTAAATGTCTCAAACGTTGTCGTTTTAGAATGGCTGAGAATTTTTGAAACCTTCTCCCATTCTTCACACTGTTGTGTTTCTGTGTGGAGCTCCTGCTCCTCATCTGATTCACTTTCCACACTAAAAAAACCAGCTTTTTCAAAAAAGGTTTTGATTTTCTTTTGTGTAACGTTCATCCAGGCTCTGTCTGCCATCCTCATAGAATCAACCATATTAAACGGTTTCATTTTCTGTTTTTTATCATTTGAATTCACAACCTTCTTTACAAGTTCCTTCCTGTAAAAAACTTTAAAACTTTTTATTATCCCCTGATCTAGAGGTTGCAGCTTGGAAGTCGTGTTAGGTGGGAGGAAAACCACCTTTACTGCGTTCATTTCAGGGATAAGGCTGTGAGTCGTGCAGTTATCAATGAATAAAACAATTTTCCTCTTCTCTTTACACATTTTCTTGTTTATTTGTTTTAACCACTCTGAGAAAAATTCATTCGTCATCCAAGCTTTTTTATTTGTTTTATAATTAAGTGAAAACACTTAATGCCTTTAAGGCACCTTGGGATTCTAAATTTTCCAATCATAAATGGTTTAAGCTTCTCAGTCCCAGTCAATGTTGGTAGCTAAAAGTAACGTTACTCGCTCTTTACTTTGTTTCCCTCCATGGCAGGTTTCTCCTTGGAAAACTCCAGTTTTGTCTAGCAATGCTTTCAAGAAAAGCCTAGTCTCATCAGCACTGAATATTCTTGCAGAAGATCAGGAAGAGTTTTTATCCATTCCGAACAAAGCTCATCACTCACTCATTGGCTTTCGTCACACCATTTTCAAAAATCAATGTTATGACGGTTTTTAAAGATTTTCAGCCATCCATTGCTGCTTTTGAAGACTTTGTGCCCCAGCTTCTGTGCAAATTGTTCCGCTTTTTCTTTAAACTCATTGCCTCCAATAGGTAAATTACAATATCTGAGTTGTTTAAACCATTTTATGAGGCATTCTTCTAATTCAGGATCTCAATTCGAATCTTCTTCATAGATCTTTTTTCATTTCAAAAAGTTTTTTGATTTTCTCTCTGTCCTTTATTATTCGATATTTTTTATAAAGTCGATGCTGGAATTTTAAAATCCTTGGCGATTTGTCCTTTCTTCCCGCCTTTATCAACAGCTTCGAAAATCTCGAACTTTTTCTTTACTGTAAACACATTCAACTTTAGTTTAACACTTACTTTTTTTGTCTCCATGGCACCACCTTCCATTTTTGAAACGCGAACTGGCAATTCACACACGTTTGAATCGCAACTACATCCCACAAACGTTTTTCGTAGACTTATTTAACACGTGTAGTCAAGTTTGTTGAACCTTTTACATAAACACAACAGCTAATAGGCTTTCCTAACGAATTGGTGAGAATGACACTCATTGGATGCAGCCGATACTATGCGACCTTGAATATCCAATTAGGTGTAAAGGGAGTGGTATTGTCCCTTTTGCATCAAATTCTAGGAAGCATCCCCTATGTGAGATCTTCATGAAGGCCATAATGTGACTAAACAGCGATTTTCAAGGGAAAAAAAATTTTGGCTTCGAAAAAAATTCGACATATCAAGGTTTTGAGTAAAAACTTTTCGAGATAGGAATTGAAATTAACATTAGGAGAAATGCGAAATTTCAAGGGTAAAATTATTTTTTCCGAAATATCAAGGTTTTCGAGATATCGAGAGTTCACTGTATTAATTTTGGTTTTATTAAAAGGTTACACAAAATATTACTAACTATTATTATATTAGTAAAAAAAATATAGCTTTCCACACATATCTATTTGAGAAAGAAAACCCAATGTAGGTTTTCCATTGCGATATTCGTGTTCATTATGTTAATTTAATGCAGATTTGCATTATTTCACTTCAGTAGTAATTTCCTTGATTCACAGTAAAATTAAAATATTTACTTTTTAATCTTCTAGCAATACCATAAGTAGTTCCAAGTTAATATGTTATGGTCTTTAAATAATCGAAAACTCAAATGTTTTAAAGAAAAGTAAATAGATCCCTAAATATTTTACACGAGCCATTTTTTAAAGAAGCAAAGAACGAAATAAGGATTAAAGCGTTTCTGTATTCTTAGTGCTTTTCAGAAGGATTACTTTCTGAATTCTTCTTTAAATATCCCAGTACATTCTAAAATGAAATCTGCTAAGTTTTGGGGAGATAGATTATTTATATTTCTATACCAAAAAGCTAAGCTTTCAAACAACATGAATCGTAAGTTACCTTCAGAAGAAAAGTGATCTGCGAACTGTCTGACTTAAAATTGTGAATTTGTTTTCGTAATGCAAAGCAGACGTTTTTGAAAAAGTTGTTTAAAGAATGAATAGACGTGTTTCGTCTAACACTTTCTTTTGAAGTTATTGAGCATATGTGCTTGAAGGCACGTTTCACTCATAACTTTTTTTCTTCTTGCCTGGTAAATTTAGTATTCCTTAACAATTGTTCCGAATATTTTCACGGTCTGCGTTATTATAGACTTAAATGAACTGTATTGTACTTCTATGAAAACGAATTATATTATCATGTCTTTACATAAACACAGCAATTAGTTTTATTGCAGAAGAATTCGCACCAAGCAATAAAATTTAATAAAAATTTATTTTCTAATGCTTAGTTAAGAATAACATTCATATATTCAAAATCAACTTCGTAATATGCATTCATCCTGTTTTTGATTATAACAAATGACATATTCTTAGAAATTAAAAAAAATTGCTAACTAATTTAAAGAAATATGATTCATTTTATGGGTATGTAGAAACAATGCTATTATGTAATTATGATGCATAATCGAGTCAATGTCCATAATTTATATTATTTAATAGAATTTTAAGTATTGTTTACTTTTCTTTTAACTATAAATCTTAATATGAATTTAAAAAAAATTGCATTTGTTCGAATAAAAATGTTTAGATTTTTTTTGGAACTCAAAATATTTATCACTGGTATAAAGCGAGGATATCACGGTGATAAATACCTTTGGTTAATGTAAAGACAAAGTGGAGATGGACCTTTAAGAAAATAAAATAATATGCATAATGATAATCTATGTATATAAAAGATAAATTCATTCACTGATTCTTCAGCGAATTCCCTGAACCACTGAGACTAGAAACTTGAAATTTGGCTAGTGTTTACTTCTTAGGTAGCAGATGCTCATTAAGAAAGGTATTTTCAAAATTGTTATTAGAATCTTAATTAATTAAAAATTACAATAAATTTTAACGTTTTTCCGCAATAACTTCGGATATCGCAAAAAAAACATTTTTACATCATTTTAACATTTAAAAAATAGCTTTTCAATAATACCAATTTCATTTCCATGCAACAGTCTATTTAATTTTAATTGACTTTGGAATTTTCAAACACAATTCCCAATCATGTTTCTATTGTTTTCACCTGTAGCTTTTTTCGGAGTATGCGTGGAACAAATCCTTCAAAGATTGAAAAAAGAAAGAAAACATTATTAATTGATGATGGCCAGATGCGTTTGGAAAGTTATTCCAATCAATACTTGAGACTTAATTTGATAAATCATTTTTAAATTATTTATAACTAGGTTTTCTGTCTTTGTATATATTTGTATTACCAATAAAATATATGAAAATATGTGAAAGTACTATTATCTCGATTTACAAGGTACCAACAATGTTCTATTACGCGGACAAAGTCGTGAGCATCATCTTGTCTCGTATATTAGCCTGCGCACACAATGTTTAGTTAATTAAAACTTTTTTCAGAATGCATCATTTGTGCATGGCTGATAATTAATCAATATTAAACCTTTACTTTATAGAAGTGCTTTTTACCTTTTCTTAAGGTCTGACACTCATGAATCTCTAAAACATCCTTTCCCCATAGAGAATTAATCTCTCCAACCACAAATCACCCACTTAGTAATTTTGCTCTACTATCCAAATGTATCATATGTAATGAGTCAGATAAATCAAAATGATATGCATATTCTAAAAGTCACTTTCAAATGAATTTCAGTGAAATAAATTTAAAATTTATTTTTTAGATGTCAATGGAACAAGGTACCAACAATGTTCTATTACGCGGACAAAGTCGTGAGCATCAGCTTGTCTAGTATATTAGCCTGCTCACACAATGTTTAGTTAATTAAAACTTTTTTTAGAAATGTATCATTTGTGCATGGCTGATAATTAATCATTATTAAACCTTTACTTTATAGATTCTGTACATTTGAAGTGCTTTTTACCTTTTCTTAAGGTCTGACACTCATGAATCTCTAAAACATCCTTTCCCCATAGAGAATTAATCTCTCCAACCACAAATCACCCACTTAGTAATTTTACTCTACTATCCAAATGTATCATATGTAATGAGTCAAATAAATCAAAATGGTATGCGTATTCTAAAAGTCACTTTCAAATGAATTTCAGTGAAATAAATTTAAAATTTATCTTTTAGATGTCAATTTGGGAAAATATGGTATAAAACTATTAGAGGCGATGTATCATTCAGTGAAACAGAAAAGACGAAATATGTAACATCATTTCAGGTTTAGAAAATACGAGGTTTGAGGCGTATGCTTGATTTATGCCGCTTTGTCTTGAATAGAGGAAAAAATTGAGAACCAAATATGGAATTGAAGATTACGCAAGTCCACCTCACCGACTAGATGTGACGTGCCGCCTGTAACATCGGGTATTGTATTCCTCTATACATGCTCAGAGCGCAGTAATCCAATGTTTGTCTGAAAAAAAGTGTTAATAGTATAGACATCTGCAGTCGAATGTGATTGAGACTGAATGCATTTAACGTAAATGTTCAAGTTATACACGGAGTAAAGATTTCATTAATGCGCATGTGAGCTTAGAAATACACAAGGGAGTCGACCTCACCGACTACTTTCTACGTGTCCCACACAAACACAAATAAAAATATCTTTTAAAAAGTACTCTCCTTTCAGCGAAGATCTTATTTTTTCTGAGATAGCTGCTCTGTCCAGAAAAAACATTTCAAGAGGAAGAACAATTACCAGAGTTGTTATCTTTTGATATTTGATCCCTTCTGTCCTCTCATGATTTCGCGAGTCGACATTCTAGTTCCAGGCTATTTTTCCTCTAAGTTTTAATTTCTGCTCTCTCTGTTAATCAGTTTTAGCTCTAAATTCGTTCATAATAGTATAATTTGAATGAATCTATTTTTTCTATAAGAGCAGATTATATATGTGATTCAACATAACTATCTTACAAATTAAATTAAATGTTAATAAAGTAAAGACAAAGCATGTTATATAATGTTGAAATTTATGTAAAACGTCAGAAGAAATTCAATTTACATTGATTTTTGGCAAAGTATTTTAATGGTGGGAATTACTTTTAAACAGTAAATGTTCAGTTGGTTTTATTTTTCCAAATTTTATCGAAGAACAGAAAAGATAAACAAACATCTAGAGAAACTTTAATACCTTAGTTTGCATAAAATCATAATTCAAGTACATGAAAATTTAATTGTTCATTCTCTATATGATTCGTTTCTACCGTTTCTTTACAATTCATTATGAAACGAATTATTAATGTATTAATTAATGTAGTCAGAAAGTTGATATTTATATAAAATGATTGCAACAATTTGCGTTAGTGAATGATAAAAAATGTGTATACACATTTTTATTGACGAAATACACTATTTCATGAGATTATTAATTACTGCGGTTTTCTAGTTCGTCGAGTCTTACCATATTTACACAAGATATTCTATATCTGCACGTCATTGGTCGATATTCGGAATGCCGCACAATATCGTAAAGATATTATAGCAACATTGTAGAGCATCTTGTGCTAATAGAGTGCACGAAAATTTTCCTTGACGATGGATTGGAAAAGCTGGACCACACTAACAGTATCAGACTCTTTTGACATTATTTCTCTCGATTTTTTTCAGTGAAATGTCAAGGAAATAGTCTTCGCGATGTGATTTTGAGATGACAGGTCGCGTATTTTGGATGAATGAATTGGCGGAACTTTATAAACACCTATTTATTCTACATTTAGCACGCACATTAATAAAACTTTAGCTGATATATACATATTTACAACATGACACAGTTAAGATTTGATACATCGCCATATTGAAAGCTCCATAGATTTGATAATAATAATTTTAATGTTGCGAATTATAAATTGTTGATAAAAGAAAGGTTAATGATAGTCTAGATGTTCAATTCAGTTCTTATAGGAAGAATGTAATACTTTGCCACATGAATTCGTGATACTGAAACAGAAAAAGCTCTGATAACAAATAATGTATCTAGTATTCCTTAACAAATGTTGGATAGCACGGGGAGATTGTTAGAGTATCGACTTAACATTCTCCGAGCTACAAAGGTGGGGACCCAGAAATTTACTAATGTGATTCGGTCTTATTATACACTCCATTGCGATATTTACAATTTACAAAAATATACATATGTCTAGTAACACTATTTTTTGTTCAATAAATTTTTGTAATCAGTAAAAGACAAAGCGTTTAACCTGCATCTGATGTGGATTATTTACTTATTTATTTAAAAGAAAAGAACACTCTGATTAGAGAGTGCAGAAAAATTAGCATCAAACACACCTAAATGCTAAAGATATTAAAAACGCATTTGGAAAGTAAAAAGCTGCATACAGTCATTTAAAAGTTGAACACACACACAGCCACTGGGACATTAAAAGTCACTCTAGGATATTAAAAGCCCTACACAGTCATCTTAATATCATAAAAAAATAATAACATAAAATCGGACTATCGCATCTGATCAATTGTAATACTGTTTATCCAAAGCAAGATGAAAAGCAAATGTTTACATTAGATAAAAGAACAATAAGAACGAAGTTTATTGGCAGCGGTAAACGGCTTGATGAGACAGATCATTATAAGAAAACACTTAACTTGAGCTCTTTCGAAGCTAAAATAATATAGCACTGAAGCTAATTTTTCTCTGAAAGAAAGAGACCTACTTATATGCAATATTGAGACTTCCCTATCTGTTTTGTTATTAAGCATGAAAAAATGACGATTTTTTCAGGTAATTGTAGGGAAACTTAATTTAAGGCGAATTCGTTTCGCTGGTGAATATTTGTTTTAAAAAAACTCTAATGTATGGCATAATGGTATTCTACCACGTACGGTGCTTTAGGCATTATTTTTTAAGTAGTGGAAAGTCAGTCAAGACGGCGAAGAGTCTACGATGACAAATTGGATTTTTCTCGAAAATTACACTAGATGGCAGCCCCGATCCTGCATCATCAAAGATCTCTAGCGACCAGCTACCCGTGTTATACCAAATTATTTCACCCCAATTATCAAATTATTTCACCAATTTATTAGTGTGATTCACACTACGCAATAATGTGTTTTTTAGTTGTTTCTATGAAATTTTTGGTTGTTGCTTGGTAAGAGATAGCGTTCACGGAGTAAATAATTTTGATTTTTACATGTAAAATTCGAAAAGAGCTAATTAAAACGCTTTCAATGATGTGTTATTTAAATTTTTCTGATGAACTGATATCCTTCAATGTTGTTTTGAATTAAAAGTGAAATCGGGTAAGATAACGAATTGTTTAGAGGGTAAGGTGACGCAAACCTCCACGCTGATTCAGGAGCTCGTCGTGCTACCTGAATATCACCTGCCCTTCCTGCAAGGCACTGGAACTCCAAGGAAATGTGAGCATGTTATTAAAAAGGAGATAGAGGAAAAAGAAGATAAACGGAATCTTTGACAGCTGAACGAGGCTGAAGTTAATAAGACTAAACGCAACAAACCTTCTAAAAATTCTACAAAAAAAAGAAAGTAGCTAAGTAACACCTCTACTTCTAATGTTCTGAGTCGCAAGACTCAATTCATTCATTTTAATTTCCCTACTAATGACAATCTGGACCCAGAGGTCCTCGATAATGAAGAATGCATCATTTGCAGTGAGTAAGGAAACCCGGAATCGGGATTTCAGTGTTTTATGTACTAGCTCTGACCCCATTCGACATGTACTTGCTAAGACAAAATGTGTTATAATTTTTATTGAAGCATGATTTTCGTTGTTTGATTGTATTTTAATTGGTTAGTTGAGTATAGACAATATTGTTAATGCAATCACTGGATGCTGCTGCGTTGAGCGCAAAAGGTATATTTTTATTACTATTGTTTACTTCTTCTGTATTTTCTTTTTTGTATAATTAAAATACATCTTGTGGACTTTCCTACAAGTCCTTCTTATCTAATTTTCTTCAATACCCTTTTTGTTTCTCACGGACATTTTCAAACCAAGATTTCAAAAAAATATTCTAAGGAAAAAAAAGTCTTAAAAACTCAGTTTCTCTGTATTTATATTTATTAATATCATGTTTTAATCTTTTGCCGTACTGCAATTTCTAAAACTAAGCAATCTCTAAATCTAAGAGCATTTTTATTTCTTCAAAATGAAAGAAAAATTATATTTCATTTAAAAAATACTTGATGTTTTGCTTCAAATTATTTTTATTATTTAGTTCTTAATACTATTACAAATACTTAGAAAAGTTCAAGAAAATTTCCTGATATATTCAAGTATTTTTTTCTTGTCTGAAAATATATTTAGTTAAATATCGTACAGAAAACTTACTGAAGCGAAAATATTTCTTATTTTCAACAGAAACGTAATTCAATTTAGGAATCCTAGGAAACCGCAGACATCCATATTTACTTATGTAAATGCAAATGTTTGATGTTGTTTTCTTAAATTTTAAGTGGAATATTATATTATGAAAGTTAACAAGCATTATGATAACTGCTATTTTTAGTGAATCTTTACTTTTAATAATTTTCTCCTATAAACTAAATAAACGCTTTTCTAAACTAAAGCACTAAAAGTAAATATCAAGCAATTTTCTTATCATTCCAGAATTAATTTATAATATAAATATGAAATTTCGGCTTAATAGTTTTTCCTGTCATATTATTGGGTTATTGGATTATTTTCATAACATTTCAGATCCAAATCACAGATACCGATCGATTTCAGAATAACCGCAGGTTCCGAGCGGTGGGTAAATGTAACAAAAAAAGCAAAATTATGCATTTTATTTAAACGTTTCTAATTATTATTTTTTTTTATTATTTATTTTTAACCATAATGATTATCAATTTTTAACTGATAATATAAAAATATTCTTGGATAATTGTACTCAAAGAAATCTAACAAACAGAAGAAAACAAATATGTGATAAATTTTCTCAGATTTTCCGACTCTAGAAAAATGAATACAACCGATTTCGATTCATATGCTTTCACAGAAAAACTGGTACCGAAAGATATACACCAATACTTGGTTCGTTGGACAATCACGTGTCTTCTCTTTCACGCTTCAGGAATATTTAGAGGACTCAGTACCGTATCATAGTTGTTCTCGTATAATCATAATTTCAAAACAGCCATTTTCTTCTGTTGAAACGCCATGCTATTTCAAAACAGAGATAGATATAAGCAAATAAGGATAATTGTGGTACTGCAAACCGATTTAATTTAACAAACAAATAAAACTGACAAGCTACTGCCTTTAAGTTGAAAACGCATTTCTATGTTTTCGATGAGGAGAATGCTTAATGAAGTTTAAATCATGCAATTTGATGAATTTAAATGAGTTGAATTTATTTGATGAATTTAAATGA
>BGPR01033463.1:3482-16968 GCA_013235015.1 Araneus ventricosus | reverse complement strand
TCTAACAAAAACTTGAAACTGAAAATAGTTTTTCACTGATGATTCGAAAAAATATGAATGTTTGATTTAATGCGAAAATACTAGAATTTACTAGCATTGATGAAGTGGCCTGAAATTGTATTACACGCAATTCATACTGGATCTGGCCCGAAATCACAGTATTATTGCATTCAGAGAAAAAATTCATTCAGTAATTATTGGCTTCATTTAAAAATAATTTTATTCGTAAAGATAAGAATCAGCTTATTTTGAAAAAAAAAATTGTTACTCATAAATTTGTCTCGCACTCCTGTCTTCGTCGCATATTCCTGTTTTGTAAGTAAATGTAGACATATATAAATGCGAAGTTTTGTGTATAGTTATTATTATTCTTATATTTGTGCCAGAAGCAATTAGTCAACTAAACAACGAGCAATGCCAAGAAAGGTATTTAAAAATTGTATCTGAGCTTTTACCAATCCAAACGTTTCCATTCAGTTCTAGATTTGAATATTTTCTGCATTCTAATAGTATTAAATGAAGAGGTTTAATGCCTGTTAAATCCAGTCCCTTCACAGTTAGAACAGGATAACTTTTTTGAAAATGAACTTCACAATTAATGTATGTTTATTTTTCCCTCTGGAGAATAATGAATAATTGATTAATAACAGGATAATAAAGAAATTCCTAAGTAGGAAACAGGAATTCTTGACAATATTGTAGTGAAATCATTAAAAATTAAAGCGCAATTTAAAAGAGGGGGAAGAATCAGAAAGGAAGAACGCCAATTTCTGAATTTATCTTTAATTAGGGATAGGTTGTTAGTTGTTTAAACACTATACCCAGATAGCAATTTTAGTTTGTAGCAAAGTTGCAGCAAGCTTGCTCTGAAAAATCTGCAAGCTTGCAACAAATTTGACATGACAAGAGTGCAGCAAATTAACGCAAGCTTCGAAGTCACCACGCGACGAACTTGCAGCAAGCTTGTCATGACAAACTCATTGTAAATTATAGCAAAAACAGAATACGAACACAACCCGGATTAGAACTCGCGATCTACTGCTTCGTAAGCTGAAGCCCTAACCACTCGGCCAGTTCAACTCTGAGAGTAGACGATAGATTTCGCTAATACATCGCTCGATTCGATTCGTATACGATTTATTATAAACTGTTTTCTTGATTTCATTAATTTTTTGAGTTGAGAATATGATTTGAAGTCGAAGAGAGAGCGATTTTCGCTAATGACTACGTTTTGCTAGTAGAATAAATTATGAAATTAGAGTTCAAAAGTAATTACTTTTAAAATGGATAAAATGTAAGTTATTATTTATTTCAACAAACATTGACTGTTTTTCAGGTTTAATTTTGTTTATAAACGCTAAAATTTCAACATTAAGAAAAAGGCGATATAGTTTTCTTTAAAGTACGAGTTCTATATTTAGTAAAAAGATGGAAAATGTTTCAAAATTTTTTTATGAAAAAGTTAGTTTTTTAACAAATTATCATTGACTTATTGAATTTGTAGAAAGAAGGACGGTCTAGGAGATGCTATTAAAAATCGGATGTTTTTTTAAAACAGAGACAAAGATAATTATCTCTTCATTGTGCATCTTTGCATCAAGTTTGTTTTGCAAACTCACAGCAAGCTTGCATTGCAAGGAGGGGTGGCGCTAGTTGTCACGGCGAACTTGTGGCAAACTCATTTTGCAAGCGAGGGTGGCGATTCTGCATTGTTAGTTTGCCACAGTTTCGCTTCAAGTTTGACGCGGCAAATTTGCCATGACAAACAAATATCAAGTAAAAATCAAACTTGCTGCAAACGTACATGCTATCTGGATATTTCTTTAATTACAAGTCGTCTGAGCATGCGCACTTGACAGATTTTTGAATCTATTCCGAGCTGCAGCGATAAACAACTCTCCAGTGTGGCCCTGCCGAAGCGCTTTTTTGTCTTGAGGTGAAATATCTCGGAACCAAGTTATGTTTTTGCAACTATGTTGTTGCTACATAATATGTCTGAAAAAAAGAGTTTTTTAAATTGTATAATATGCTAGCAACTCAGTAACAGAATATCAGAAAATGTTATGAATAGACAATAGATGCATATTTGAAATAATTACAATGGGGGTGGTAGAGCAAAGCGAGGCCTGAATGAACTAGCCACCACTAATTTTTCTGAAATGCTAGTTTTTAAAATCTGAAATATCTTTCGTCTATTTTTAATTATCATCTTTTTCTAGTATTTTTGCACTGAGATGCTATCATGTCCATCTGCAGACGGTATGAATTCAATTTACTTAGCATCCAAATCACATGATAAACTTAACTGCGCATGTTATCTATTATCTAACTGAATTATAATTTCATCTACCAGGATCTAAACACGAAAGTGCCTCCATCATTCGAAGTATGTCTTAAAGGTAATGTCTTCCGTCTGAAGTGAAATAGATTAATCTATTTGGTTGCATTCTTGAATGTTTATTGCAAATTCAGTGAAAGAAACCAAACAGTTGCATGCATGCTTTTAAATGGATATTAACTTTTTAAACGCTTTGACTAAGTTCGAAATGTTTCATGTTTGTAAGTATGTAAGGTTGGAATTTTGTGATCGATTTTTCACTCACTTCTTAATGCACTAAAGTTGTAAAATTTTGTATATTTATTGGGGTCTTCATGACGATGCAATATTTTAATAAGTTTAGTACTCTCAATTATCAATTTGTTTTTAAAAAATCGCAAAATTACGTTTACACTCGGTAGGTTTCAGGGGCGCCATCTATAGTATTTTTGAGAAATAAAGTACTTTACACAGTAATTTAAATGTTTCAATAAAAATGAAAACAAGTTTTTCCTATCATCGATCTTTTTAAAGAAATTATTGCTGGAATTAGTTGAAGAAAAAGGGATTTAAGTTCGAAATATTTTTTGTAAGGTCAGAATTTTAAGATCGATTTTTCACTCACTTCTTAATGCACTAGAGTTTTTAATTTTGTATATTCATTGGGTCTTGATGATAATGCAATATTTCAATAAATTTAGAGCTCTTTTCAATAAAATAATTGTTGGAATTTGTTCATGAAAAATTGATTCTAAAATCCCAAAATATTTATAATTCTGAATTATGATATAAAATAAAGATTAAAAACTAGAAAATAATAAATATAAATAATTTAAAAAAACGCCATTACCAATGCATTAAAACAGAAAAAAATTTTTTTTCCTGAAAGTCTGGAGGTCAGAACAAAAATCGTAAAATCGTGAGGTGCTGGAAACAGTAGGAGAGAGAGATAAAACCAGCCCCTCACGCTTTTGCGATTTTTGTTTTGACCTCCAGATTTTTGAGAAAAATTATTATTTCCTTTTTTAATGCATTGTTAAAAGCGTTTTTTAAAAGTTTTTTTATGTTTTATTCTCCATTCAAATATTTGTACCTGATTTTCAACTAGTGGTAGATATCAAAGTACTCAATACTGGAGAAAAGAAGTTCTGAGGTATACAACCAGTGAAATGTTCTTGTCACGCAAATAAGAATGATGAAAGAAGCAGTAATACCAGTGTCGTTTGCACAGATGAAAGGAAAATTTTCTAAAGACTAACTTTTTGTAGGAAGAAAAAAAGTTGGTTTTTGGATTTGAAAGCAATATGTATAAACAGAGCGTTATCTAATGTTTTTATCTCAATCCTCGAGTTGGAAAGGTGTAAAGATATAGCATAAAAGATGCTCTTGCTAGCAAATCATAAATTTCAGAGATGTATCGAGAGGAATAAAAAAGTTGCAAATTTTGCCCCTTTATATCTTTGCGGCTTCTTGTTTACCAATATCAAATCACTACTTCAAACATACTACAGTTTAATGCTATATTGCAGATACAATTATGTTTCTCACGTATACGAAGTGACATAAACTGAATCCATTCTTCTTTTCTTCATAGTACAGTAGAACTTCGATTATGAGTCACCGTTGGGATCAGGCCCGTGACGGATAAACGAATAGACGGATAATAGGAATATATTAATACATATGTATAGTAACGTGATTCCACTGCTGTCTTAGGACGAAAATGAAAATAAAAATACTTTAGAAATGAATAATATACAGTGTGCCCGCTAAAGTCCATTGTCACCTCAATAATTTCTAAACGGCAAGAGCTATAGTCATAAAAGTGGCTATCTAGGTATAGTAAAGTTGCCATGCGCTACGCAAGAAAACTGCTTACATCGCCACCTGGCGGCAAAATTCGGAGTTAGCGTTCTTATCTCAGAAACGGCGCGAAATATGGGGAAAAAGTCAACTATAAAGTTGTTCAGCATCATCGATTTAGTAAGAGAAGACACCTTCCATACAGTAATGTTAAAAATAGAAGGCGTTAAATGCACATATGATTGGTTCGCAACTACAAAAATTGTAACGCAACATAACGCGGAAGAAAAGAAAAAAGGAAGGACGTAACATCCGATTTTCTAGAGAATTTGCCGTTGAATAACCTCCGGAATGTGTGGTTCCAACACGACGGCGCCCCTCCACACAAGGTATCAAGTGTCCAATATTACATTAGGGACACATTCCAGCTACAAGTCATCGGGTATGGTGGTTGCGTAGAATGGACTCCACGTTCACCTGACTTGAACCCTTTGGTCTTTTTTCTGTAAGGATACATCAAACAGCGAGTGTATGCAAACTCTCCACCAACATTGCAGGAACTTCGAAACCGTATTACGGATGCTTGTGCCAGCGTGCAGTCCCGTGTCCAGATGTGTATTGTTGCTGAAGGACACCATTTTGAGCATAACAGATAAATGAGCCTCATTTGCGGCATGTGCAGTTTTGTTCAACGCGATGAAACAAATGTGCATTTTGTGTTTTTCATTTGTATCACTTTTTGCGCAAGATGTTTTCTTGTAATAAATCGATGCTGCTGAACAACTTTGTAATTGACTTTTTTTCCCGTATTTCGTACCTTTTTTGAGATAAGAACTCTAATTCCGAAGTTTGCCGCCAGGTGGCGCTGTAAGCGGTTTTCTTGTGCAGCGCATGGAAACTTTACTATACCTAGATCCCACTTTTATGACTATTGCTCTTGCCGTTCAGAATTTATTGGGGCGACAACGGACTTTAGCGGGCACATTGTATACATGTTGTATTTAATTTTACAAAACGATCAATACAAACTTCAATACAAGAGTAGTAAGGTACATAAATGTATGGTAAAACTATAAGCCTATGTTACTTTTTGCTTTTTGGACGATAACGGATAACAGAAACTGAAGGTTAATTGAACTTTCACTCCATATTATTTGCAAATAATAACGTATTCATGTTAGAAACTGACACTAATATTAAATGCACATTTGTACTATTAGGAAAGTGATAGCCAACGACTAATCTCGTTTTGAGATAAGCTTGATATTTTTCCATTTACGATTTTTTGTTTGGGGCAATATAGTCATCCTAATGGCTCTTGGATCAGAAAACCCAAACCAATCCAATCATCATGTTACAAATCCCCGAGTGCACCTTTTCTTAGTTTAAACTTCTTTTTAATCTTTTGGAAACAACAGAGCTTTAAATTCACGCACTGATTAAGGCATCTAAATCCTTTTGTTTCTCGTGATTGTCTTGACTACGCCTTTCGAATTTCATCTTTCTAGAAACAACGATAAGAATATCCTTTCAGCTTGTAAACAATAATAAGAATCAAAAGCGTAGTTGTTACGACACTCTCTAGAATAAAATCGCATTTAGTTTTTCAGTAATATAATCCCTGGTTCGTTACATAAATAAAAGTTGTTTTCCGACAAATGTATCCGAAAAATCTCCGAGTTCAAAATTAGATGAACTGTTTCTTTCTCTCAGAAACACTGAAAGTTTTATTGTTAGGCCAGGAAACTAAGACCAAAAATGACCGTGACTCTAATTAATTCTCGGAAAGCTGGAAACAGTTTTAATCACTTTATTTGCATGTGAAAAGAGTTATTTGTAGTTTGCTCCAATTTTCAGTGGGTGTTTCAGGGGGGGGGGGGGGTTCAAAATCCCCAAATTTTCTGCCATTTTTCCGTTTTTCAACAATAACTCACAAATGACAAATTTATCAAAACTTTTGCCAATACAAAAGTTAGAATACATAAAATTCTGCGTCGAATGGTGCCTCATTTTTGAAATTATATAAAGTAGTTTATTCACAATGCGAATTCAGAAAACGACATCGTTACATCAATCCATTACTTTTGACGTAGACCTGCGTCTCTCCATAGTGGTCTAATGGGGTGTCGGGGAAGGAAAAAATATGACGAGTTTCGCGCTAAAGTTAAACGCTTATAGCTCTTCAACTAAATAACACAGAGAGTTGATTGTAGTTTCATGTAACAGAGAAAAGTGGACATTGAAGATTGCAAAAAGAATTCTAGAATTTAGAATTACGGTTTAGTCACAGTCGAGGTTCAAAGTTGGTGAAAATCACGAAACATTTTGATGACGTCACAGCGGCCGAAGCGCGCGCACGCAGACTAAGGCACAATTCATTCATTAATCGCGCGAAATATTACTCAAAAATTGTTGAATTACGTCGAATTTCCTGCTAAAGTTAAACGTTTATTTCCCCTCAACCAAACAAGATAGAGAGTTGGTTTTAGTTTCATTCAACAGAGAAGGGTAGACATTGAAGATTGCAAAAAGAATTTTAGAATTTGTAATCACGGTTTAGTCCCAGTCGAGTTGGAAAGTTAGTGAAAATCACGAAGAAATTTACTTAGATAGAATCACATAGTCCCACTAGACTATAGAGTTAATAGTTACATAGAGCTACTTTAGTCACAGAAAGTCACAGTTGAGTAATGTTAGTAAGTCGACGCCCCTCAATCCCAGCGGCCGTTCCGCAGAGACAGCGTCTCGTCGATTTTTTTTTTCTAAACGGTTATTAGTTGTCTGAAAATTCAGTGTAAATATAATCTTCAAGTGTAATCGACTTTTCACTTCAGAAATGGATGTACAATAAACTATTTAAATTTATGCGAAAACGGTTTGAATACATTGAAGTATATACTTGAATATTTGCAAGTAATAGGGAGTTTCTGAAGTTAGATATATATATATAATATGTTAAAGTCCCGTTTCGAAGCAACGCGAGGGCTATATTGGGATGGACCTCGTACTTTTGAATCATGATTAGGATGACACCTGAGCTGGCAGCCCCTCTCCAAACTTCCGCACCATTCTAGCGTGAGTACGTTTTACCCCAACGTATGATTTAGCGTACAATAGGCCCAATACACGACGGATCCTCAGTCTGTTTCTGAAGAACGTAAGTTTCAAGGCAAATTTTGAGCATGTGCATTACTAAATGATATTAGTCTTTTACACTTCTGTTCAAACAAACGCTATTATCATGAGCAAACAATTAACGGGAATCTGAACAATTAATGTGGATATCTTAATATTTCCTTTGAAATCCAATACTTTTAACACAAATGAACCTTTTCTTGCTGCTTGGTAAACATGGTCTTCCTAAATTCTCCAAACCGGTGCTGAAAGTAGTAGAAATATAATGACACTGACTACTATATCTAATGAATTTTGTAAACTTTCTAGTAAAATAGCCATGGATGATGAAATTTCTGCACATTTTTTAAAACTTCTCTTATTTCCCTCTTCCTTCACCTAAACTACATCGCATCTTACTTTATCATTGATTAGTGGATATAAATAGATGTCTATATCGTTGTAGAGTTCACATATAGCGCTGTTCGGATAAACATTCGGATCGCCACTGACACGTGAAGGATAACTGTGTAGTTTAGTTTAGTTATATTAACGCCCCGCTTAGATACAACACGAGGGCTATTTTGGGACGCACCTCGTAATTTTCAACCGCGATCAGAAAACGAGGACGACACCTGAGCTGGCATCCCCCTCTCCACACTTCCACACCACACTGGCGTTTATGCGTTTTTTAACTTATTGTAGCCAGTCGGGTCCTTGGTATGGGATTCTGTCGGCGCCCTAGGGCAGCTATTGGTCCATTAGCCCCGACAATAGATGACTGTTCCAATTCCCGAGTCTCCACGTTGTCAATGCCCTAACTGTTGTTTAGATTTTTTTTTTGGGGGGGGGCGGAGGGCTATGGCCTCTATTTTTGACAGTGTTTTTTGTTGACTACAAAATTCCCATTCTTCTCTCCCATTTGCCTTTTTTATCCTGTATAGGGCATAAAGTAATTTTTAACTTGCTCAGTTTTACTCAGAAAAATATTCTGTAATTGATAATTTGATATTCCCCTATACGCGGGACGTGCATTACCGTTGACTAACGGAATTTATTCCTTTCTAGCTCAGAAGTTATTATTAATTTATGTATTTTTAATTCTATGTTTGGTACAGTTTTTATTTGTGTTTTGTGTGTCGTTTGATGTGTAATAATGTTTCTGTGTGTTTTGTTTTTATACAATGGGGTTTTAAAATTTGACTTTTTTATATATCTGATTTTTACTGCTTTTTCTGTGTTTATTTGTTTGTTTCTTTTTCAATACTTATATATATCTATTTTTATATATTTTTACTGTTCCTTGCTTGCCCGAGCAGTAAATCAAGCTATTTTCTCCCCACCGAGGTGGGTCGAACCATGTTTACACTCCCAGCTCTCTTGTATTCAAAATTACTGCCGCTGTTCGGGCAATGCCTGTAACATCTTATTGTACCCAATAAATCCAGTCCTCCACATGCTGGTGGAGCGGCTCTCTCCCCGCTGGTCCTCTACAGGCCTTGCACCCTTTTTGGGTAGGCCGGGCCAGTGTGGGTATTTTTGCACCATACTAGCGGTTAAAGTTTAGCTGATTAGTTGTGTGGGTGAGAGTGGATTCGTTTTTATATGTTTTAAAGAAAAAGAGGAATGAAAAATTGACTGCCAATTTCTTTTGTGTGTAGAGTTTGATTTTTGGTTCGGTATAATTTGTCTGTGTCTGTTTTGAGTGCGGTTTTGGGTTAATTTTTTTGTATTTGAGCTGCATCTCACACATTGTATTTTATGGGTGGAATGCCATTGATAATTAAAATTGGGAATGTATTGTTTGTTTCTCCCCGACCTTGGTAAATTTTTATTAGTAAATAACCTTCAATCCATATGCTGTTATTTGTATTGTTGGCCGTGTGAGCCCTTGTAATGCGAGACTTTTACATATGCTAATACGTATTCCACCCTTGTTGCGGGGTGTAGTATGTATATATGAGGAAAACCTTTCAAAAAATGCGAGTGGGGCTTGCGTCCTTCTGCTGCTGCTGGTCAGTTCTCTTCCCCTCCGACTCTTTAATGCCTTAAACCCAGTAGAAAATAAATAAAAATATTAAAAAATTGGAGGATAAAAAAGTGGAAGGGTAACAGATAATAGTAGACAACGACAAGAAGTAAGAATCTGGTGAATGACTTCTTCAGAGGCCAGACATTCATGCAGATTCAAAAGTGGAATAGGTTTTCTGTATAGGAAAAAGACTTTAAGGTCTGAATTTAATATCCTCTTTTGGCCTGAACCTAAACCGGAATGTATTGGAAATAAAAACATTTATCCACAAAGAAGAAATTAAAGACAATCTCCAGAACAAAGTGTGAAAAGAAGGGATTGAAATCTTATCTCATATAACAAAGGAGTGTGGCTTTAACAAACTTTGTCTTTTTAGATATTCTTACCTTTTTGTCTCTTTAGATATTCAATGCTTAAACCCAGTAGGGTAGGCTGGGTCGGGGTGGGTTGTGTTGCACCCCATCAGCGGGAGGGCGATTGGCCACTACGTACGATTTGATGTGCAACAGGCTCCATACGTGACGAATCTTCAGTAGAATCGGGTTTCGAACCTGGAACCTTCCTGCCCCAAAGTGGGGGTCTTACACTAGGCCACCGCGGACTTTATTAGACAAAACTATTTAACTGAATGGACATTATAGGTATCGAAATTTCTCTCAGGTTATACAATCCTTTGTGTTTCTTTTTCCACCTCCAGAGAAAGATATATTGAAGTATGTCGGATATTAATTCCTGCTCAAACAGTAATAGCGGTATTTGCTGGATATGACAGATTGACTAAGTATATTGGAAATTAAGTTTTGCACTGCATCCCGGCTCCGAGTTCAGGCGTATACGTGGTAATCAAGATAGAGTGCACACCATTTCTTAACTAAAATTAACGATGGTTTCTGTCAAGTATTCATGATGGAAATATTCAATATTCCAAGACAGTTCCTGGAAGTGAGAGCGAATTGGACATTGATACCTAAAGGTCGTATGGAATTAGAAATATCTTCTCACATCCTAATGTTATCATACTAGTTGCTAGTTTTTTCTTTAAGTACTAATTTACTTGTTACTTTTGGTAGAACAAATGAACATAATGCAGTCTTAGATTTTAAAAAATAGCAAAAATAGCATTTACTTTGAAATTGCAGTCTATTCATAAAAAGCATTGCTATTATCAAACATATCCTGCAAAATGGTGCATAGATGCATCATTAATACGTTTGTGTTTCAAAACATAATTTTGAAAGTTAAATTTTAATTATTTTATTTAATACGTTTTTAGATTAAAGAAGGGAGTTTTTCACATAAATTCAGTTTTGCTATTCAAATTTATTAATTTTAAGCAAGAATTTAAATTCTAAATTAATTTTTCAAGTTGTGTTTTCTATTCTCATTGATGTATATTTTACAGAATTCTTACACTCATTTATATCGATTTATACAAATGCTATTAAAAATGTGATGTATGGTTATTTAATTTAATTGTAAGCGATTTATTTTTTTAAATGAGGTACCAACATGATGCTGCCTTTGGTAGGGAATAGGTATATTTAATAAAAAATGGCGAGGACATAAATGCTGTAATATAATAAATAACGCCTTCTTGGTGGAAGCACATTGTTATACGTGTCAGGAGGACGCTTGAAGTAAAGTTGAACTTTGTTATTATTTAGAATATACTTCATTGGCATTTTAATGCGCATCATATTAAAGAATCACCAGGAAAAGTAAAAGTTGGTAAAAATAGTACAATGTGTCCGTAAAGTCATGGTGCACTTTTGACCGGAACGCAACGAAACAAGATAGACAGGTGACATCTTCACCAAATAAAAGGAAAACTCTCCAGGTTTGTGCATACCTGTTCAGCGCAGTTCGATGTGGCTCCATTTGTTGCCCTACACACATCTAAACGATAGTCCAGTTCTTCCCACACACGGGTAAGGACGTCTGGTGTAACAGAGTGAATAACGTCCGTGATTCTCTGTTTTAAATGATTAATGTCGTTGATAAGTTCAATGTACACATGTTGCGTTACATAACCCCACAAGTAAAAGTTTAATGGCGTTATGTCCGAGGATCGTGATGGCCATGCCATGACGCACCCCTACCTTGCATCCAGAAACTCACGAACAATGTTGCCGTAGTGTGGAGGAGCGCCGTCCTGTTAGAAGATGGCACCTTCTGGAAATTGTGGAACTGCATACAGTTGCAACATGTCAAGGTAGATGTTTGACGTCACAGTCGGCTCCGCACGGTGTGTGGTGTTGCGTCATCACCTGCGCGCACACACCGTTGCACTACACACACTTTTTGGGATATTGTCCAATGTTGCGCAAGTTTCAACCTTTCATTTCGTTTCTGTTCGCCACAACAAGCGTTCATAACTGCACCATGAATTTACGGCCACACTGTATATTGAAAAAAGGCAACATGGAAACTGTATAAAAAACTATGAAACTACTAAAGAAAGGAAAGGCGCGATGCTTGATATTTTTTATATTTCTTGGTGCATGTTAACAGGACAAGAGAAATTTCAATTCGATGGATACCACTTAATCATAGATTTCACACTACGGAGGATTTAAAAAAATATTCGATTGATGTTATACAAAGCAACCAGTTTGTAAGTGTTCGGTAGTAGTGTGGATGACTACTCATCTTATCTCTTAAGTAAGTATGGTACCCATAATAAGTATAAGTATTAGGTAATATGGGAATTTTTGGCTGATACATGATATGGACACGATACATACTTACTAGATTATGATTATTAACTCATAATACACAGAGTAAGTAAGCCTGGTACACATATTAAGTACCCACCAATATTCTTGTTCGCATATCTTAACTTGGATCAAATTTTTGTTGATGGTATTAAAATATCTTAGAATTGTTAACTCATACTATTGTAACGCATAGTATAGTAAACTCTCGTTACAACGATATCCGATACAACGATAAATCTCTCTACAACAATAAAATTTTGTGGTCCCGATGGAATTTGCATAGAACATAATCTCCCCTCAATCTAACGATTTTCTGCACAGCAATAAACCCCTGTACAGCAATGTTTTTTTTATAAAATCTCAACTCCATTTTTTCCCTCTGTAACAATATTTCATGGAGGATAAGTAAACTGATAATGACGAAAATTCCAAAAATGGCGATATTTCAGATGGCTGAAGAATGTGTTTTGAGACTTCAAAAGTCTTTAACTAATCTTGAAAAAAAGTGTCAAAATGTCTGGAATTAACGTGGAGGAATATTTAACAGCGGATGATGATCTTATGGGTTTTGAAAGAGTTAGTGAAGAAGATTGTCATTGATTTCGGACAGAATCACGGACGAAATGGAAAATGATTATGAAGAGGATGATGTTGAAACAGATACATCGCAATCCTTATCGACTTCATTTAGGGGTGGAGCCAGGGAGCCCCCTGCAGGGAAACTTTTTGTACACCGTTGACGCAACGGGGTATTCAACTAATAGATAAATAAAGATCT
Organism: Araneus ventricosus; assembly: GCA_013235015.1. Taxonomy (NCBI): domain Eukaryota; kingdom Metazoa; phylum Arthropoda; class Arachnida; order Araneae; family Araneidae; genus Araneus; species Araneus ventricosus. Next base: position 4,207 of record BGPR01033463.1, on the reverse strand, counting down.
GGCGAAAATTTGATACCAGTTTCATCACACTTCCCCCCCCCCCGTTCAGAAAGTCTTGCCTCCCCCGTCGGGCAGACACTAGCGCCACTCCTGTCTTCAATGAGTTCAGTCCCTAAGGCAAATTGTTTGATGCCTTTCATCCACAAATGATGATCATTTTCGTGCATCAGATTCTATGCAAACCTTGTTAGTTTACGTAACAGTTGAAAAAATGAATAAGCAAACAAAAATACTGGATTTTTTCGATAAATAAGTTTCTCAGGTATGTTAACTATTTTATTGTATAGCTGAATGTTCAAATTTTTGTGTGCTTTAACAAACATCAATAATCCGACTAAGTTATCGTCGAAATGGAAATTAAATTATTTATTTAATTTATAAGTATGCGTGAGTATTCAGGATATTCAGCCTTCAGAAAATTCAATATTACTTTCGAAGATTCAATTTTAAAAAAAATATCAATTTGTGCCAGAACCCTCATCATTTTATTTCTCCTAGAGATCAAAAGGAATTTAGCTCTTGCAATGCCTATATCTTTGTGAATACTAACGGTATTGAACTGGAATTTTTATATAAGTTGGCGTATATATCTGGCTCTTAAGTTATGAAAGAAATATTAAGCTACGTTTCGCCCATGCGCAGTAAAAATATGTTCAATGTGTGGTTTCACTGCGAAAACAGTGAATACGAAAGGGTTATAACGCACACTGTTATATTTGTCAGTT
>BGPR01033462.1:0-16968 GCA_013235015.1 Araneus ventricosus | reverse complement strand
TCATTTAAATTCATCAAATAAATTCAACTCATTTAAATTCATCAAATTGCATGATTTAAACTTCATTAAGCATTCTCCTCATCGAAAACATAGAAATGCGTTTTCAACTTAAAGGCAGTAGCTTGTCAGTTTTATTTGTTTGTTAAATTAAATCGGTTTGCAGTACCACAATTATCCTTATTTGCTTATATCTATCTCTGTTTTGAAATAGCATGGCGTTTCAACAGAAGAAAATGGCTGTTTTGAAATTATGATTATACGAGAACAACTATGATACGGTACTGAGTCCTCTAAATATTCCTGAAGCGTGAAAGAGAAGACACGTGATTGTCCAACGAACCAAGTATTGGTGTATATCTTTCGGTACCAGTTTTTCTGTGAAAGCATATGAATCGAAATCGGTTGTATTCATTTTTCTAGAGTCGGAAAATCTGAGAAAATTTATCACATATTTGTTTTCTTCTGTTTGTTAGATTTCTTTGAGTACAATTATCCAAGAATATTTTTATATTATCAGTTAAAAATTGATAATCATTATGGTTAAAAATAAATAATAAAAAAAAATAATAATTAGAAACGTTTAAATAAAATGCATAATTTTGCTTTTTTTGTTACATTTACCCACCGCTCGGAACCTGCGGTTATTCTGAAATCGATCGGTATCTGTGATTTGGATCTGAAATGTTATGAAAATAATCCAATAACCCAATAATATGACAGGAAAAACTATTAAGCCGAAATTTCATATTTATATTATAAATTAATTCTGGAATGATAAGAAAATTGCTTGATATTTACTTTTAGTGCTTTAGTTTAGAAAAGCGTTTATTTAGTTTATAGGAGAAAATTATTAAAAGTAAAGATTCACTAAAAATAGCAGTTATCATAATGCTTGTTAACTTTCATAATATAATATTCCACTTAAAATTTAAGAAAACAACATCAAACATTTGCATTTACATAAGTAAATATGGATGTCTGCGGTTTCCTAGGATTCCTAAATTGAATTACGTTTCTGTTGAAAATAAGAAATATTTTCGCTTCAGTAAGTTTTCTGTACGATATTTAACTAAATATATTTTCAGACAAGAAAAAAATACTTGAATATATCAGGAAATTTTCTTGAACTTTTCTAAGTATTTGTAATAGTATTAAGAACTAAATAATAAAAATAATTTGAAGCAAAACATCAAGTATTTTTTAAATGAAATATAATTTTTCTTTCATTTTGAAGAAATAAAAATGCTCTTAGATTTAGAGATTGCTTAGTTTTAGAAATTGCAGTACGGCAAAAGATTAAAACATGATATTAATAAATATAAATACAGAGAAACTGAGTTTTTAAGACTTTTTTTTCCTTAGAATATTTTTTTGAAATCTTGGTTTGAAAATGTCCGTGAGAAACAAAAAGGGTATTGAAGAAAATTAGATAAGAAGGACTTGTAGGAAAGTCCACAAGATGTATTTTAATTATACAAAAAAGAAAATACAGAAGAAGTAAACAATAGTAATAAAAATATACCTTTTGCGCTCAACGCAGCAGCATCCAGTGATTGCATTAACAATATTGTCTATACTCAACTAACCAATTAAAATACAATCAAACAACGAAAATCATGCTTCAATAAAAATTATAACACATTTTGTCTTAGCAAGTACATGTCGAATGGGGTCAGAGCTAGTACATAAAACACTGAAATCCCGATTCCGGGTTTCCTTACTCACTGCAAATGATGCATTCTTCATTATCGAGGACCTCTGGGTCCAGATTGTCATTAGTAGGGAAATTAAAATGAATGAATTGAGTCTTGCGACTCAGAACATTAGAAGTAGAGGTGTTACTTAGCTACTTTCTTTTTTTTGTAGAATTTTTAGAAGGTTTGTTGCGTTTAGTCTTATTAACTTCAGCCTCGTTCAGCTGTCAAAGATTCCGTTTATCTTCTTTTTCCTCTATCTCCTTTTTAATAACATGCTCACATTTCCTTGGAGTTCCAGTGCCTTGCAGGAAGGGCAGGTGATATTCAGGTAGCACGACGAGCTCCTGAATCAGCGTGGAGGTTTGCGTCACCTTACCCTCTAAACAATTCGTTATCTTACCCGATTTCACTTTTAATTCAAAACAACATTGAAGGATATCAGTTCATCAGAAAAATTTAAATAACACATCATTGAAAGCGTTTTAATTAGCTCTTTTCGAATTTTACATGTAAAAATCAAAATTATTTACTCCGTGAACGCTATCTCTTACCAAGCAACAACCAAAAATTTCATAGAAACAACTAAAAAACACATTATTGCGTAGTGTGAATCACACTAATAAATTGGTGAAATAATTTGATAATTGGGGTGAAATAATTTGGTATAACACGGGTAGCTGGTCGCTAGAGATCTTTGATGATGCAGGATCGGGGCTGCCATCTAGTGTAATTTTCGAGAAAAATCCAATTTGTCATCGTAGACTCTTCGCCGTCTTGACTGACTTTCCACTACTTAAAAAATAATGCCTAAAGCACCGTACGTGGTAGAATACCATTATGCCATACATTAGAGTTTTTTTAAAACAAATATTCACCAGCGAAACGAATTCGCCTTAAATTAAGTTTCCCTACAATTACCTGAAAAAATCGTCATTTTTTCATGCTTAATAACAAAACAGATAGGGAAGTCTCAATATTGCATATAAGTAGGTCTCTTTCTTTCAGAGAAAAATTAGCTTCAGTGCTATATTATTTTAGCTTCGAAAGAGCTCAAGTTAAGTGTTTTCTTATAATGATCTGTCTCATCAAGCCGTTTACCGCTGCCAATAAACTTCGTTCTTATTGTTCTTTTATCTAATGTAAACATTTGCTTTTCATCTTGCTTTGGATAAACAGTATTACAATTGATCAGATGCGATAGTCCGATTTTATGTTATTATTTTTTTATGATATTAAGATGACTGTGTAGGGCTTTTAATATCCTAGAGTGACTTTTAATGTCCCAGTGGCTGTGTGTGTGTTCAACTTTTAAATGACTGTATGCAGCTTTTTACTTTCCAAATGCGTTTTTAATATCTTTAGCATTTAGGTGTGTTTGATGCTAATTTTTCTGCACTCTCTAATCAGAGTGTTCTTTTCTTTTAAATAAATAAGTAAATAATCCACATCAGATGCAGGTTAAACGCTTTGTCTTTTACTGATTACAAAAATTTATTGAACAAAAAATAGTGTTACTAGACATATGTATATTTTTGTAAATTGTAAATATCGCAATGGAGTGTATAATAAGACCGAATCACATTAGTAAATTTCTGGGTCCCCACCTTTGTAGCTCGGAGAATGTTAAGTCGATACTCTAACAATCTCCCCGTGCTATCCAACATTTGTTAAGGAATACTAGATACATTATTTGTTATCAGAGCTTTTTCTGTTTCAGTATCACGAATTCATGTGGCAAAGTATTACATTCTTCCTATAAGAACTGAATTGAACATCTAGACTATCATTAACCTTTCTTTTATCAACAATTTATAATTCGCAACATTAAAATTATTATTATCAAATCTATGGAGCTTTCAATATGGCGATGTATCAAATCTTAACTGTGTCATGTTGTAAATATGTATATATCAGCTAAAGTTTTATTAATGTGCGTGCTAAATGTAGAATAAATAGGTGTTTATAAAGTTCCGCCAATTCATTCATCCAAAATACGCGACCTGTCATCTCAAAATCACATCGCGAAGACTATTTCCTTGACATTTCACTGAAAAAAATCGAGAGAAATAATGTCAAAAGAGTCTGATACTGTTAGTGTGGTCCAGCTTTTCCAATCCATCGTCAAGGAAAATTTTCGTGCACTCTATTAGCACAAGATGCTCTACAATGTTGCTATAATATCTTTACGATATTGTGCGGCATTCCGAATATCGACCAATGACGTGCAGATATAGAATATCTTGTGTAAATATGGTAAGACTCGACGAACTAGAAAACCGCAGTAATTAATAATCTCATGAAATAGTGTATTTCGTCAATAAAAATGTGTATACACATTTTTTATCATTCACTAACGCAAATTGTTGCAATCATTTTATATAAATATCAACTTTCTGACTACATTAATTAATACATTAATAATTCGTTTCATAATGAATTGTAAAGAAACGGTAGAAACGAATCATATAGAGAATGAACAATTAAATTTTCATGTACTTGAATTATGATTTTATGCAAACTAAGGTATTAAAGTTTCTCTAGATGTTTGTTTATCTTTTCTGTTCTTCGATAAAATTTGGAAAAATAAAACCAACTGAACATTTACTGTTTAAAAGTAATTCCCACCATTAAAATACTTTGCCAAAAATCAATGTAAATTGAATTTCTTCTGACGTTTTACATAAATTTCAACATTATATAACATGCTTTGTCTTTACTTTATTAACATTTAATTTAATTTGTAAGATAGTTATGTTGAATCACATATATAATCTGCTCTTATAGAAAAAATAGATTCATTCAAATTATACTATTATGAACGAATTTAGAGCTAAAACTGATTAACAGAGAGAGCAGAAATTAAAACTTAGAGGAAAAATAGCCTGGAACTAGAATGTCGACTCGCGAAATCATGAGAGGACAGAAGGGATCAAATATCAAAAGATAACAACTCTGGTAATTGTTCTTCCTCTTGAAATGTTTTTTCTGGACAGAGCAGCTATCTCAGAAAAAATAAGATCTTCGCTGAAAGGAGAGTACTTTTTAAAAGATATTTTTATTTGTGTTTGTGTGGGACACGTAGAAAGTAGTCGGTGAGGTCGACTCCCTTGTGTATTTCTAAGCTCACATGCGCATTAATGAAATCTTTACTCCGTGTATAACTTGAACATTTACGTTAAATGCATTCAGTCTCAATCACATTCGACTGCAGATGTCTATACTATTAACACTTTTTTTCAGACAAACATTGGATTACTGCGCTCTGAGCATGTATAGAGGAATACAATACCCGATGTTACAGGCGGCACGTCACATCTAGTCGGTGAGGTGGACTTGCGTAATCTTCAATTCCATATTTGGTTCTCAATTTTTTCCTCTATTCAAGACAAAGCGGCATAAATCAAGCATACGCCTCAAACCTCGTATTTTCTAAACCTGAAATGATGTTACATATTTCGTCTTTTCTGTTTCACTGAATGATACATCGCCTCTAATAGTTTTATACCATATTTTCCCAAATTGACATCTAAAAGATAAATTTTAAATTTATTTCACTGAAATTCATTTGAAAGTGACTTTTAGAATACGCATACCATTTTGATTTATTTGACTCATTACATATGATACATTTGGATAGTAGAGTAAAATTACTAAGTGGGTGATTTGTGGTTGGAGAGATTAATTCTCTATGGGGAAAGGATGTTTTAGAGATTCATGAGTGTCAGACCTTAAGAAAAGGTAAAAAGCACTTCAAATGTACAGAATCTATAAAGTAAAGGTTTAATAATGATTAATTATCAGCCATGCACAAATGATACATTTCTAAAAAAAGTTTTAATTAACTAAACATTGTGTGAGCAGGCTAATATACTAGACAAGCTGATGCTCACGACTTTGTCCGCGTAATAGAACATTGTTGGTACCTTGTTCCATTGACATCTAAAAAATAAATTTTAAATTTATTTCACTGAAATTCATTTGAAAGTGACTTTTAGAATATGCATATCATTTTGATTTATCTGACTCATTACATATGATACATTTGGATAGTAGAGCAAAATTACTAAGTGGGTGATTTGTGGTTGGAGAGATTAATTCTCTATGGGGAAAGGATGTTTTAGAGATTCATGAGTGTCAGACCTTAAGAAAAGGTAAAAAGCACTTCTATAAAGTAAAGGTTTAATATTGATTAATTATCAGCCATGCACAAATGATGCATTCTGAAAAAAGTTTTAATTAACTAAACATTGTGTGCGCAGGCTAATATACGAGACAAGATGATGCTCACGACTTTGTCCGCGTAATAGAACATTGTTGGTACCTTGTAAATCGAGATAATAGTACTTTCACATATTTTCATATATTTTATTGGTAATACAAATATATACAAAGACAGAAAACCTAGTTATAAATAATTTAAAAATGATTTATCAAATTAAGTCTCAAGTATTGATTGGAATAACTTTCCAAACGCATCTGGCCATCATCAATTAATAATGTTTTCTTTCTTTTTTCAATCTTTGAAGGATTTGTTCCACGCATACTCCGAAAAAAGCTACAGGTGAAAACAATAGAAACATGATTGGGAATTGTGTTTGAAAATTCCAAAGTCAATTAAAATTAAATAGACTGTTGCATGGAAATGAAATTGGTATTATTGAAAAGCTATTTTTTAAATGTTAAAATGATGTAAAAATGTTTTTTTTGCGATATCCGAAGTTATTGCGGAAAAACGTTAAAATTTATTGTAATTTTTAATTAATTAAGATTCTAATAACAATTTTGAAAATACCTTTCTTAATGAGCATCTGCTACCTAAGAAGTAAACACTAGCCAAATTTCAAGTTTCTAGTCTCAGTGGTTCAGGGAATTCGCTGAAGAATCAGTGAATGAATTTATCTTTTATATACATAGATTATCATTATGCATATTATTTTATTTTCTTAAAGGTCCATCTCCACTTTGTCTTTACATTAACCAAAGGTATTTATCACCGTGATATCCTCGCTTTATACCAGTGATAAATATTTTGAGTTCCAAAAAAAATCTAAACATTTTTATTCGAACAAATGCAATTTTTTTTAAATTCATATTAAGATTTATAGTTAAAAGAAAAGTAAACAATACTTAAAATTCTATTAAATAATATAAATTATGGACATTGACTCGATTATGCATCATAATTACATAATAGCATTGTTTCTACATACCCATAAAATGAATCATATTTCTTTAAATTAGTTAGCAATTTTTTTTAATTTCTAAGAATATGTCATTTGTTATAATCAAAAACAGGATGAATGCATATTACGAAGTTGATTTTGAATATATGAATGTTATTCTTAACTAAGCATTAGAAAATAAATTTTTATTAAATTTTATTGCTTGGTGCGAATTCTTCTGCAATAAAACTAATTGCTGTGTTTATGTAAAGACATGATAATATAATTCGTTTTCATAGAAGTACAATACAGTTCATTTAAGTCTATAATAACGCAGACCGTGAAAATATTCGGAACAATTGTTAAGGAATACTAAATTTACCAGGCAAGAAGAAAAAAAGTTATGAGTGAAACGTGCCTTCAAGCACATATGCTCAATAACTTCAAAAGAAAGTGTTAGACGAAACACGTCTATTCATTCTTTAAACAACTTTTTCAAAAACGTCTGCTTTGCATTACGAAAACAAATTCACAATTTTAAGTCAGACAGTTCGCAGATCACTTTTCTTCTGAAGGTAACTTACGATTCATGTTGTTTGAAAGCTTAGCTTTTTGGTATAGAAATATAAATAATCTATCTCCCCAAAACTTAGCAGATTTCATTTTAGAATGTACTGGGATATTTAAAGAAGAATTCAGAAAGTAATCCTTCTGAAAAGCACTAAGAATACAGAAACGCTTTAATCCTTATTTCGTTCTTTGCTTCTTTAAAAAATGGCTCGTGTAAAATATTTAGGGATCTATTTACTTTTCTTTAAAACATTTGAGTTTTCGATTATTTAAAGACCATAACATATTAACTTGGAACTACTTATGGTATTGCTAGAAGATTAAAAAGTAAATATTTTAATTTTACTGTGAATCAAGGAAATTACTACTGAAGTGAAATAATGCAAATCTGCATTAAATTAACATAATGAACACGAATATCGCAATGGAAAACCTACATTGGGTTTTCTTTCTCAAATAGATATGTGTGGAAAGCTATATTTTTTTTACTAATATAATAATAGTTAGTAATATTTTGTGTAACCTTTTAATAAAACCAAAATTAATACAGTGAACTCTCGATATCTCGAAAACCTTGATATTTCGGAAAAAATAATTTTACCCTTGAAATTTCGCATTTCTCCTAATGTTAATTTCAATTCCTATCTCGAAAAGTTTTTACTCAAAACCTTGATATGTCGAATTTTTTTCGAAGCCAAAATTTTTTTTCCCTTGAAAATCGCTGTTTAGTCACATTATGGCCTTCATGAAGATCTCACATAGGGGATGCTTCCTAGAATTTGATGCAAAAGGGACAATACCACTCCCTTTACACCTAATTGGATATTCAAGGTCGCATAGTATCGGCTGCATCCAATGAGTGTCATTCTCACCAATTCGTTAGGAAAGCCTATTAGCTGTTGTGTTTATGTAAAAGGTTCAACAAACTTGACTACACGTGTTAAATAAGTCTACGAAAAACGTTTGTGGGATGTAGTTGCGATTCAAACGTGTGTGAATTGCCAGTTCGCGTTTCAAAAATGGAAGGTGGTGCCATGGAGACAAAAAAAGTAAGTGTTAAACTAAAGTTGAATGTGTTTACAGTAAAGAAAAAGTTCGAGATTTTCGAAGCTGTTGATAAAGGCGGGAAGAAAGGACAAATCGCCAAGGATTTTAAAATTCCAGCATCGACTTTATAAAAAATATCGAATAATAAAGGACAGAGAGAAAATCAAAAAACTTTTTGAAATGAAAAAAGATCTATGAAGAAGATTCGAATTGAGATCCTGAATTAGAAGAATGCCTCATAAAATGGTTTAAACAACTCAGATATTGTAATTTACCTATTGGAGGCAATGAGTTTAAAGAAAAAGCGGAACAATTTGCACAGAAGCTGGGGCACAAAGTCTTCAAAAGCAGCAATGGATGGCTGAAAATCTTTAAAAACCGTCATAACATTGATTTTTGAAAATGGTGTGACGAAAGCCAATGAGTGAGTGATGAGCTTTGTTCGGAATGGATAAAAACTCTTCCTGATCTTCTGCAAGAATATTCAGTGCTGATGAGACTAGGCTTTTCTTGAAAGCATTGCTAGACAAAACTGGAGTTTTCCAAGGAGAAACCTGCCATGGAGGGAAACAAAGTAAAGAGCGAGTAACGTTACTTTTAGCTACCAACATTGACTGGGACTGAGAAGCTTAAACCATTTATGATTGGAAAATTTAGAATCCCAAGGTGCCTTAAAGGCATTAAGTGTTTTCACTTAATTATAAAACAAATAAAAAAGCTTGGATGACGAATGAATTTTTCTCAGAGTGGTTAAAACAAATAAACAAGAAAATGTGTAAAGAGAAGAGGAAAATTGTTTTATTCATTGATAACTGCACGACTCACAGCCTTATCCCTGAAATGAACGCAGTAAAGGTGGTTTTCCTCCCACCTAACACGACTTCCAAGCTGCAACCTCTAGATCAGGGGATAATAAAAAGTTTTAAAGTTTTTTACAGGAAGGAACTTGTAAAGAAGGTTGTGAATTCAAATGATAAAAAACAGAAAATGAAACCGTTTAATATGGTTGATTCTATGAGGATGGCAGACAGAGCCTGGATGAACGTTACACAAAAGAAAATCAAAACCTTTTTTGAAAAAGCTGGTTTTTTTAGTGTGGAAAGTGAATCAGATGAGGAGCAGGAGCTCCACACAGAAACACAACAGTGTGAAGAATGGGAGAAGGTTTCAAAAATTCTCAGCCATTCTAAAACGACAACGTTTGAGACATTTACGGAGTTCGACTCGGATGTTCAAGTGTGTGGACTGATGATGAGATCTTTTATCAAACAATTTCTTCGCCTTCGAGTGATGAGGAAGAGGTGAATGTTCCAGCAGACACCAACATTACTGCGGCTCCGGCTAAAGATGCTGTTCACATCATGCTCATGGAATGTTCAGGAAACGCGGAAAAAGAGGATTTCGCAGCTATTTTTTGGAGCGAAAACTTAGTAGAAAAGTAATTTGAAAAAGGTGTCGCCAGGTCACTATGCTGGACTTTTGAAAGAAATTCTATAAGTAGTAGTAATTTATTACAAATACATTCTGTTTTAAAACTTTTATACTTCTCTGTAAATTAATATCACTGCTATGAATTAATACGGTAATTATTGCTGTATTCAGACATTTAGTTCTATCTGGCTAAAATATTTTACAATATATTCCTTACCTTGTAATTTTGTGTAATTTTTAATGCTTGGGAGGGTAACCTCGTTATCTCGAATTTTTTCCCGGGTCCCTTCGATTTCGAGATATCGAGAGTTAACTGTACAATAAATGTTAGTAAATCTATACAAAATGGTACTGAAATAAAAATATAGTAAAAGCTTATGTAAGAGTGGTATTGCTTTTCTGGTGCTGTTTTGCTATTTCAGAAGTATTAAACCATAGTATTGTCTGGGAAGTACATCATGTGTATCAAGTGTATGATATTTGTCTTGACATCTAACTAAACTAAACCAATAACTTTTTTAATAGGTTTATATTGCTTTACTATTCGATATTTTGTTATTTTTTATATTTGTATAAATTTTTACTACAGAAACTGAAGTTTATAAGCTTACATTTCTAACTGCAGGCTTTTTTCTTCAATTTCTATTTACTTGCGATGCCTTTCTTATCACTAATTTGCGCCAACTCGTGCAGTTAGATTAGCAAAATATCTGACAAAGGATGGTCTCAGTGCCAGTAAGTTTAGGAAAATTTAAATGCAACGTTAATAAATAGGCACACATAATTTTGAAGTTAATCTAATTTCTATTTTAATTCAATTCTATAATATTGTAATGTAATTCAGAGCTATAATAGTAAGAACCCACTAGTATGCTCGTTTTTTTCATATTACAGTAACATATATTTTTCATATAGGAGTTTTTCTTTATATATGAGTGATATAGGAGAATTAACTTAGAATAGCTCTACTGCAGGGAAAATAATCAATCCGTTTTCTAAAAGCTGAGAAGGAAACCATCAATTTTTTGGAAATTCAGAATAGGTGGCAAATTATTAAACACAAGTGACGATTTTGTACTGTCATTTTTTAACATTGAATTTAACTGAAAGGAATCAAAACCAAGGAAAAAGAACTCACTAATAAGAAAGTACTATAATCGAGCAATATATTTAAAAGATTTAATTGTATATCAGTAAGTGGTGATAAGATATTAGTTTTATAAGCATGCGAAATTTCTCAAGTAAACGTAAAAGACTACAATGGTGAAATTGTAATAAATCTAACAAAAACACTTTTTAAAAACGCACTAACGGATGTAAAGTATATTTTTTTTAAAAAATTAATTAGATTGTACTTCTTAGTCTTTAATTTAATGTTAATTATTAAAAAAGGTATGAAATTTAGAAATCGTTTTTTATAAATTCACTACCAAGTGCCATGGCTAAATTTTAATGGAATGATTCAATAACAATAAAGTTCTGCAAATATTCCCATAGTGCATTGAAATTGGAAATACACAAATGTACTGAATTTCAAAGCTCTAGCTCAGCATGAAACGAGTGAAAAAAAAACAGATTAGAAAACTCCATTTTTATGAACATAAAACTATACATGTAAAATAAAAGGGTGTAAAAATGTTAATACTAGGGTAATCGGTTTCGTTTTCAGAAATGGTATATATGAATGAAAAATGTGATTCAAACACATAAGAATTGCCTCTAAGAATGTATTCCTGTCTTCAGACCTGGATGAGGGATCAAAATGTGATATCAGGATTGAGGTATAATACGTTGTGAAAAAAAGATACTTTTCTATATTTCTTTTTATAGGAAAAGGAAGTTGTTTTGGACATTTTATCTTATTTTTTCTGCAGGATCCTTTTGCATTTCAGGATTTTCATGGTTCTTCAATTTTCATACATCTGTTTGAAAGAACAGTTTTTGAGAAAACTTCCATGTTTCAACACAAATGTTGATTTTAACATAAATATATTTTCCTTATAACAAGCGTTTTCTCTTTAGTAAGTCAAATTTGAAATTGAAGATGTATTGACAGATTTATCCAAAGAGGAATAAAAACAAAATATTATTATCTGCGTTGACAGGATGAAGAATCAAATAAGGATAGCAGGATTTATGTATTATATAAACGTGATGCAAAGAGACATTCTTTATCTTCTTTCCAACTCGGAGAAAGGAAACTGATTCGGATATTTTATCTTATTTTGTCAACAAGATTTTTTCACATTTTAGTTTTCACAGTTGCTTTTTTATTACACATATGTTTGAAAAAAATATCTGAAAATAATTTCATGTTGCAAAAAAAAATGTTGATGCTAACAAGAATATATCTTGCTTAAATCTATCGTTTTCTCTTTCACCAATTAAATTGAAAATTGTAGGTATATTTACAGCTTTTACTCTTTTATTTAAATTGACTTAAATCAGGTTTGTGAGTGTGGAATTGTTAAATTGGTTTTCTACCCACTTCTTGAAGGATAAGGTATTTAAAATTTTATACATTTTTATCTTCTTGATGAATACGAATGTTTTTTATTCAAAATATAACTGTCAGTAATGCAATTAATTTAATTAAAATTTCATGCTTTATATAATTCCTATTTCTAATAGTGAATTTGAGATTAAAAATTATTTCAAAATTTCATAATGTCAATAACAATAAAATTTAAATTCAAAACTAAAAGTAGAAAATAAATAAAATCAAATAATTTTTATGTTTAGTACACTAATAAAATGTATATTTTTAATAAGATTTGCATTGAATTTAATTAAATTTATGCGCGATGTAAATTTAATAGTTATAACAGTTAAAACAATAATTTCAAATTTTAAAACTTTTGGTAAGTAAGATTCGCATGTTTCTTACAATTTCAAGGAAAGGTAACTTGAGTAAAATGTACCGAATTCGCTTATTTTGTTTCATTGATTAATGAAAACCAGTTCAATCTGAGTATTAAGAAAACAAATTGAAAATCAAATTTAGAATTGCTGTCACGGTTTATTGAAACTAACAATTTTTCAAATTTAATTTCACTTTTGCAAATATATTTATACTGATTTTTTAAACTTTTGTTCTAAATCTTATACAAGACATTTCATTCTACAAAATGTGGGTAAATCAATTTGAGATTTTTTATATATGAGAAATAATGTCTTGATCATATATCAATAATTTTACATTCAAAGCATATTAGCGAATATGCTCCCATACGAGTACATGATAAAATTATTTAACTGTTTAAAAATGATATTAACTTTTATTTTAAAATTTAATAACGTGATTAATGTTATTAAATTTGATAGATTAAACGTATATTTTTGGAAACTACTCCAAACATTTTCAGTTTTTATGTATATATATTTTATTTTTGTATTTTTAATGTCTGTAAAATTGTATTGTTGGCTAATACCACTCGGTTAGTGCAACTATCCAAGAGTCCATGATTCTGGGGCAATATGACGGCTTCTGTTGGTTAAAGAGACCTTGAAACATTCTAGGAATCACATTGAGTAAACCCTGGCTTTAGTTGCATTGTATGGCGATACTTTGCAATACTGGAAGGAATTTCATGGGAACCAGTCAATATTTTATTTTCTCTTAAAGAAATGCATAGAAACGTCCAGCAATCAACACGATCTCAGCAAGCTGCAGAGGTCGTGTTTCTGTAGCGCACAGCGCCCTACCAGTTTTCAAATAATGTTGGTGAAAGGCACAACCGAGTTGGAACCCAAGATTTTCTTTCTCCGATTAAGCCATGACTCACTTTAACCCACTATTCTACTAATGGTGTGTGAGAAGGTTCAGCTCATCAGAAGGTTGCGTTTTCATATCACGTCCTGGTCACCATGTTAGGATTGGCTTGAGTCAGCATGTTTCGGTTGTGAGCGAAGTTTGCGTATTCGAATGATAAGGCTATGTGAGGACAACAATAAAGTTATTAAAACGTTTAAAACTACAATTAAAATCAGGCTTTATACTCCACCTAACTGAGCTCTGATACTGCTATTACAGCCAGTGAGAGGAAGAGGATGTTTGAGCCTTTTATGCTCAGATTGATGTCAATGCCTCCTATGTGACATCACACTCAGCACAGTGTAGCTTAAAGTTTGCAAAGTGTATCAGCATATTCGAATCAAGACAACATCCGCCACAGGGGAAATCACTTGTTTCTCTCTGTATTAATATTTTTTAGAATTTAAATTTATATGTAGTTGCACCTTTTTATAGAGCACTGCCTGGCCATCCTTTCAACTAATTCTACTATAACAAATTTTTACAATGGTGTAGTCAACTTAATGACCCTTCTGCCCTAAAACTTAAAATAAGAAAACAATAAATAAAATATTCTTGAGGTTAGAAATGTTAAAAGATTGATTTAAATAAATACTTATACTATTATATAATAATTTATATTATAGCAATTTAATAATCCACTGTACTAGAAGATATCTTCGCTGAAATTGTTTAAATAGACTAAAAAGTTTTCAAAATTTTTTTAATAGATTAGACGAAATAGACAACAAAGAAGACATACAGACATAATCCTATTCCTTTCTAGAAGAATCTATAACCCTCTGAACGTATCTATAAGAACAGAAATCAATATACGATTGCGAAGAAGACAACTCACGAGGGACTAAAATCTGAAACTAGAAAGCATTTCTTTTCCAAGAAAGCAAATAAATTTATTTTAAAACACTTTGCTCCAGAAAGTCATTTTATTATTTTCTACTTTCATATTTTTCCACATTGCATTATATATTTCTTGTTTTTTTAATACTTCAAAAATAACTTAAGTTTTTATTCACTTTGAGGGACTCCTAAAATGATGAATGATTTTTTTTCAGAAAATGTAATCAGTTCATTGCTCTATATAAAAATATGAAGAAAAGGAATTCTAGTGAAAATGAACCAACGCCTTTTATTGAAACGAGAATTTCGTCTGAAAGAGGGAAATACGTTGTTATTCTTAAAATATATGAAAAAATTTCATTATTACATTTCATGCAAAGTGGTTTAGCGAAAATTGGAAAACCGAAGAGTTTTGAAATTGTTGTTTTGCAGATGAGAGATATTATTTTTTAAAGAAAAATGTAACTTTTTCGTTACACTCAACACTTCCTCTCAAATGCATTTTTATCAAGTTCTTAATCAAGTTCCATTTCTGAGCAGTTTTATCGCTTTTCTTCATAATTCTATGGATCAATTTTTTCGAATGAGAGAAAATGTTTCTAGCCTGAAGTTTCCATAAGATGAAGTGTCATAAATTTATGACATGTAAGATTAAAAATTTATTGTCTATATCTTATTGGCTTTCAAAACTTCATATACTTCAATAAACCAGTTCTCTTATGCTCTAAATGTATTTGCTTGTAAATTTATTAAAGATTTTCGTATCTTAGTGTATTTCTAGGGTAATTAAATTCGAGACGCTGAAAGGAAATGAAAACGAAAATTTTTTTACAAAAATAGGAATTAATGATATACCGATGTAAGTGTGAGAAAAAACGCTCATTTTTCGGAGATAGTGTAATAATGCTTTAGGAAGATAAATAAGATCCGTTTGTTAAATGTTTGTAAATGTAGATACGTAAGTGTAGTAAGATCAATGTTTGAAGGTACTAATAACTGATCGTAATATCTGAATGTGTGTAAATATAGGTGCCATTTCTGCAAAGAAATTTGAAATGTTCTAGTACTTATCATTTTATCTCAATATCTGTAAATGTAGATAGTAATGTAACTGGAAAATTTAGTTCTCCTGAATCAATGAAAAGTTTTATTTTATGATGTATTAGCTTATCATCAAGAATCAAAATCTTCTGAATTTGAAGAAATGTTTTTACGTTTCATAATTTCGAAACCCAATAAAAATTATTATATATTCAATTTGATTTGAGACAGGGTGGCCCAGCGGGTAATGTATGAAAACCAAACTAATAGATGGCGCTAACTGCAATCAAGTCAGACCAAACTTGGTGCGTATGATCATTAGAGCAGGCAAGTGTATAGGTGTGTGTTTCGTTAAAGAGCACTGAGTTTAACTGTGTTGCTCATTTGTGATTGTCACAAGCGAAAATGAAAAAATAATCAACAAATGTTCGAGTGTTTGTTGTGCTCGAAATACAATGAAAATATTAAGGCTGTGCAATGGGCATGGCAAGAGGAGTTTCACAACAAGAACAGGCCGGAAATAATGACTGCAGTCCACACGATTAATTGCTAAGTCAGCTCACGCGTGATGGTTGGATTCAAGAACCTCGTCACTGCTGTCCTTGTTAAAGAAGGCGGTCACTTCGAACCCCTTTATTGATAATTTCCTACTATGTAATTTCAATAAATATCATTAAAATCTTTTCATCGCTCTTATTTGTTTTAAAATTCTGATTCGTTCCAAACATTACCCACTGGACCACCTTGTATAAATCATCAGCAAATGTCCGAAAATGCTGAATGGAATTAAAAATAAAATCGAAGTTCCAATTTTCTGAATTTTCATCGAAAGAGAAGTATGAATAAACGAAAAATACGAATTTATGAGAAAGAGAAGTTTCAATCTTATCCGCCCACGCAAAGAAACCACTTCTGCACCATCTACACAGTGGATAACAAAATGGAATAATCTTATTATGAGGAAAATACTTCAGCCTTGATCTTTCAGCGACCCAGTGGAAATCAATATTAATATATGCAATCAGATCTTTTTAATATAATTTTCAGAAATACTCAATGGAATCAGCAGTGATATTGAAGTTTTTCTTGGGAAGGCAAATAAAATTAACCAAAAAATGTGAATTGGTGTGGAAAAATTGTTGCAAAATCAAAACAAATTACAAATAGTTTTCTCCCAAATTTCTCTTCGAACGACTCAAAGACTTTTAAAAAAGATTACATCTTTTCATTTTTAAATCACAAACATCCTTACTGTGAAACCATAGTTATTTTGATGAAATTTTACTCTCTCCGGAATATATATTGTCTTACGTTTTCTGTTTTTTTTTTGTAAGAAATGCATAGCATTAAATTTCCTAAAATAACT
>BGPR01033461.1:0-14756 GCA_013235015.1 Araneus ventricosus | reverse complement strand
AGATACCTTGCCGCTGGACAAGAAAGAACTCGCATTAATCATAAAACCGGTTTAACAGAATGAACAGAACAAATCATACACTCGCAGATACCTTGCCGCTGGACAAGAAAGAACTCGCATTAATCATAAAACTGGTTTAACAGAATGATCCGGCAGCGCTCCGGGCTTATCGGCAGATGAAACATTTAAGGAGAGGACCCATATCCGTAAGTACAGGTAAAAGTTCGAAAAAACTGGTTTTTTAGGTATCACAAAAGGAAGAGGTCGACGCGTAACTGAGTTGGTCATTGTGGAGGAAGTTACAATTAGAATACCTGCAGGCATCTGCAAGTTCTCTAGATCCGAATCCTTGCGACTTTTGGCTGTGGGGTTCCCTCAAAGATGTCGAGCATCAAGAGCATGTAACTAACGAAGCGGAATTGAAAGCCAGCATCGACCGCCATATCTCCCTCATTGCTATCGATATACTACGTGCGGTTGTTGATAATGTGGAGGTACGCTTTCAGCGTGCTGTTGATCGACAAACAATGTTCATAAAGCACAGATGCGTCTAAACAAACAAAAAATTCTGTTATTTTTTATTTCTGTGCTCTTGTATTTTTTTATTTCATTGCAGCGCCATATGGTGGCTAAAATGCAAGAATTTTTTACGATATAAACCTCAGTCGCATGGCCACATAAGACATATTTGAAGTTTCATACGGATCCGATCAGTAGAACCGGAGCTACTGGCCACTGAATACCGTCAGTTTAATTTTAACCACCCTATGTAAGCCTCCCCAGATAATGTCTTTGTGAATGACATCGTCTCACCCACCAATCAGGAGCAGTGGACCTAACGTCGGCTGTTGTCGTTCTTCCTTTTCACTTTTAGATCTACAGTAGAACCCCAGGAATCCGAACATCTTTTTTTAATTGTCTGAAAAATTTTTACTGAAAAATAAAGGAAAAATAACAATTGCGAATCAGAAAACAGAGCTAAGGTTTATTCAAAACTTTAAAAAAAATATTCGAATTGATCTTTAAAATGAATACAGCACTTTAATGAGTAGAAACAAAGTCGGATATCTTCTTTTTACCCTCAACTTGTTTACCGTGCGAATCGTGCGCCTTTACAGAGCACCCAGAGTCAATTCTCTATTGCATTTGGTATATCAAGAGTATTTTACAGAATTTCTCAGATAATCCGAATTACCCAGAATTCAAACACGGGTCAGCCCCAATAAGTTTGGATCCCCGGGGTTCTTTTGTACTTGTAACTTTTGTCGATGTAACGTGTTCATCATTGATTTTTCAGTATTGTATATCTATTCAAAATACGACATCGGATCGATGATGTTAGCCTTGTAAAAATATTTTGAGTTGTTCCATTACAGAGCGTAACTCTACAATGTCACTTATTACCAGTAACAGAACCAAAAGCAAAATGCCAGGAGCCCAGGATCTTAGGGGACTCCGAGCAGAAAGTTTATAATCACTTAGGCACATAGACGCTACCGTCCTAGCCTCTAAGACTGAAAAATTAAAAAATGCATCCATAAAATCAATGTCATACCGAATAGCATGTAACTAAAGTATAAGCTCTCTACCGGTAAGCCTATGATTAAAGTGACCATACGTCTCGTTTTCAGGTTTCCTGTCCTGTTGTCCCCGAGCACAGCTTCGGGACGCTGAAATGTCCCGTTTTCAGGTTGCCTGTCCTGTTGTCCCCGAGCACAGCTTCGGAACGCTGAAATGTCCCGTTTTCCGAAACCTAGTCAACAAAAGGCTAGAAACAGAAAACCTAAGGTATCAATATCAGAAAAAGGTGCGAAAAAAATCCGAAGGAAGAGTCTAATAGCACTGCGATGGCAGAGCCATGCAGTGTACGTCTCACACGTACGTGCTAGCCAGCACATATTTCTAACTTTTTTACACCGCACAAAAGGGAGAATTGTGCGGAGTTGTTCACACTGTTAAACCAATAATTTGAATCATACCAACTTTCGTATAATTATTGAATATATTCCATGTCTATCAGAACTAATGGAACTAATAAGGGTCTTTTTGCTTCTGAATAAGTTGGGGACGAGCGAAAAAAACACAATTGCAATTCGCAATTCTTAAAGCAACGTTAATTACCAATGCAAATTTTAAGAAGTCCTGCAAAGAATTTTATTCTTATTTGAAATCAACACCAAATATACTGAAGCAAAAATTTATTCTTCAAAAAAATTAAAGATCTCATGAATATTTATTTTCGCATGTTCATTTCTGTTCTTCATGATAAATTTAAATTGAAGAAATATGCATTTTCGTGAATTCACGTACTATTACCTAAAATTCAGTAGATGTCCCGTTTTGAGGAGAAAAATTAATGCTCACTTTACCTATGATTAATGTTCCGCAAAAATGCGAATGATATACGTGGTGTCAACACTTATAGTGGTTCGATGGCTAATTTCTAAACCCTTAGAAATAGACATATAGTTCCAATTGGAAAAATGTTTTAAATGAAGGGAAGAATTATAATATGTTTTCTGAGTGAGTAAATATATTACTGAAAAAGTTACAAATTTTAATTTTTATACGGTCCTCCGGTCCTATCAGTCATATTTAATAAAATATTCTTGATACTCTAATATTCTAAACAAAAAAAAGTCTCACTCTTCTGCGACTAAAACTGAGCGAGTTCTGGAGCTTCGAATTTCATGATTTTTAACCAATCAGCGGCCTCGTCGAGCAAGTGCTGTGCATTGATTGGTGGATCGTCTTCAAGACGGCTATTGAAATGGTGTAAAGTGGTCTAAGTTAGCGATATTCAAAGCTCCAGAACTCGGTCAGTTTTAGTCGCCGAAAAGTTGAACTTTTTCTGTTTAAAATATTAGAGTGTCAAAAATTTTTACTAAATATGACTCATAGGACCGGGGAACCGTATAAAAAGTTAGAATTCGTAACTTTTTCATAAATATATTTATTCACTCAAAAACATATATTATAATTTTTCCCTTCACTTAAAGCATTATTCCAATTGGAAAAGTCCCACTCTTTTGACAAATGAAGGCGACAAAATGAAGGTTCCAGAATATACAGGAATTGTCTCGGTATCTCTAGTAGGAACGAAGTTATGAACTAATTCCACTATAAACGCAGATTCCTTATATTCAATGAGCTAGCGAAGCTACTAGGTCCCGGCTCCCGCTACTAGCGAAGCCGCAGGATGTTTCTTAAAAATAAAAAATTCCGGTGCTCACTTCAGATGCTGTAAATACTTAGAACCAATTTGACTAACAAACGGACTGAATCATTTCGGTTATTTTACACTTTAACGATGTGTGGACGGTTATTCGATAGAATAACTAGTTAAAGTGTAAAATAAAAGTTTATTTTACTCTTTAACTGAGTTTATCAGTTATCTATGGAATAACTAGGTATTCTATAGAATAACGGATTTCATACTTTAGCGGTAATATATATATAACGTAGAAATATGTAACGCATGTCATAAGGCCTTTTTGGCATAAATTTCTGTTTAATCTTCAAACAGCCCCACTTTAAATATGTGCTGGCAGCCTCATATTGTCTAGATACGCCACTTCTAGGGTTGATCTAGAGAAGGGCACAAACATGCAACTAGCTATGATTCATGAAAACTTCGATTCTTGAAACCGCAACCACCCATAGAAAAGTACTAGGTATTAACATACAGATCCATCTTCTACTATCACCCCTAAAATTGAAATAAAACAGGTCTAAGCTGACCCTGATTTTACAAGATTTTAGTTAACTTGACTTGTTTCACATTTGTAAAGACGGAATTTTGTAATCAAATTTTCATTCACCTTCTTATGTGCTAGAATTTTGAAATTCTGCGCAGTTATGTGTTCCCGATGATCATACAAAATTTTGATGCTTTCAAAACTGAATTTTGTTTCAATTTCGATCCGTTGCAAGAGGCAGCATCTGGTAGTGGCTTCGAGAGAAATTGATTTCAATATCCGATAATAATTATAATAATGAATATTGAAGACTAAAAAGTAAAAAATAGCAATAATAAAAGTTGCACACTTTCAGAAGAGTATTAAAATGTAGAATATTTTTAGTTTTTTTTTTAATCGAAAAACATGAAAGCGGATGCTGAAAACAATACGATGAAAAAAAATCAAGCTAGTCTTTCAAAAGAAAGATTATTCTTATGCACTCGTTAAAAAATAAAGGAATTCGTAAATAATTATGAACGTAATTTAAATTCCAGTTTATTTAGAATATTTCTAGTAGCGCTTCAGCTTCGAAGACTAGTAGCCTCGTTGAAAACTAAAACATATTATGAATATGATTTAAAATCAAACTAGCCGCCTTTGGCGACCAGATGTTCGCCCGTAATATTAATAGTTTGTAGCTATACCTAGCAACTTGTCGAAATAAATTGGCGAACTGGCGGTTTTAGAGGCTGAGGGACCCTGCCAAAGTTTTATTTTGCGATTTCTCTCGAAAATGGAGGGTGGTGAGTGGGAGGAGACCATTGATGTCACATATACACGTCAAAAGCTTTCATATGAAATAAAAATTTTCGAAATCGGTCCAGTGGTTGGGGTTGGGGACTAGCCCTCTGGTTCTACCAATTATTTTGAGTATATAGATTTACTTTCTAGTAGCTTTATTTCTGATAGTGTCTCACGTCTTTACACATTTTGCTTTGACCTCTAGATTTTTTTTATTAAAACGCTCATTTTATTTACACTACTAAGAAGTCTGTATTTTAAAAACTTTTTTTCATTATTTAATATTTATTATATTTCTGATATTATTTTAATTGATGGCAAATTGACTTGGTACACCCACATTTCATCTTCTAAGTTCTATAAAAAAATATTTTTCAGTGCCCGAGCGGTAACATTGATCAGAATATTATAATTCTTTGATAAACGTCCAATGTATCTACTGCCGATACTGACAAAATATATAAAGCTAATCGTACATAGTCATAAAAATACCTGAATTTCACGCAAAAGTATTGTTATCAATTCTCTCAAAAATGATTAGAAATAATACCTACATAAACACTACTAATACTACACCGGAATTTAATATTTTGCTTTATCTTGATTTAATATGTATAAGACAAGTCATGTTGAAGATTTTAAATCAAACAACATCGTATTATAATATAGGCATATGGAATTTTATTTTAATAATATATATGTTACAGTTAATATAATCAATCGGTTATTATGAATAATAACCGGTCAATGTGATCAATCATTTATTACTTTTACCGGTAATTATTCATAATAACCGGTCAATGTGATGAATCACTTATCACTTTCACTGGTAATTATTCATAATAACCGGTCAATGTGATAAATCATTTATCACTTTCACTGGTAATTATTCATAATAACCGGTCAATGTGATCAATCGATTCATCGCTTAAACCGGTTATTATTCAAAATAATCGATTAATCACATTAACCATGACATGTACATTTTAAATATTTTATTTCTTAGTTAAACTTTCTATTTTAACAATTTTTTTCCATTCCTGACAGGAAGGAAGTGAATGGGAAATGAAATATCTTGTTTGGTGATTTGACAGCATCATAGCTGGAAAGAAGCTCAATATTTCAGAGATCAAAGGCTTTTAAAAGAATTATCCATTATAATTTATTTCTGTGTGCATAAATTCACCTTGATATCTTGTAAAGTTATTTTAATAAACAGATTTAACTTTTATTGTTGCTTTATTAGTATTTAATGAAGCAAAAGCCACTATTGCGTATGCTGCGTCAAATCATTTTCCTAGCAAGGATAACAAGCACCCGTGACATATGATTTTTTCGCTCCCAGTCGCCATCAGTGGTTTAGCAAGTGTCAAAGGAGCCCAGGGCATGATTTTAAACTTTTCACCCCCACATGATATTTCACTTTAAAAGTGACATAAACACACTAGTGTTTTGTCCCCATGACACCCCCTATTTATGGCGCCTAGGGCATCTATATCCCCTTTCCCCCTGGCTTCCTCATATCTATTATGACCGAACCTGTATAATGCAAAATACTGTCAAGAGGTAAATTTGAGGGTAGTTTTTACCCTCGACTTAATGTATTCTATAAGTAACTCCAGTCAGTCATTTTTAGTTATTTGTAGCTGCTCCAAGTTACCAAATTACTAATATAATAGCCCAGATCCTCCGGTAAAGCTCTGACTTCACCAACAATAAAACTCCCGCCATAGCACTACGAGACGTTAAACAGCGTTATTTCATTCTTAGAGAACCTAAATTTCAGTAATTTTAAATTTAAGAGAGTAATTGTCATTCTAATTTCAAATTTAATAGCTCTAAAATAGTGAAATAAAATTTTCTATCGATTGATATAAAATTTATCTGGCTATGATTAATAGTTCCCGAGAAATTTTAAATTATGTTAATCCTATATTTCAAATTAATTTCTGTTTTTTAATAGAAAGTAGTAAATTACGTCAGTGGTATATCATGAGCGTGATATAGTTTGGACGCTAAATTGTATCTGAATGCAATCGTGGCGATGTTGTTTTCTTGCCAAGAATTAAATAATTAGCCACCAGTGACGTGAATCTACCATTCGTTCTCAACCGCCGCCAGTTCCCGTTAATTCCAGCTTACACAATGACTAACAAAAAATCGCAGGGGCAAACTTTCGATCATGTTGGAATTTACCTCGATGAGCCTGTCTTTTCACATGGACAGCTCTATGTTGCACTTTCAAGGTCTAGGATTCCCAATCACGTTAAAATTTACACAAATACATATGAAGTACAAGGAAAATTATTAAACAACGAAAAATACTTCACACGGAATGGTGTTTACCAAGAGATTTTTGAATAAAGAAATATGCAAATAAAATAAATATTTCCTGTCATAAAACATATGTTTGTTATATTTGTTTTCAATCAATGTTAAACATTTCTTTCGAATGTATATCTATTTAAACACGTCAAATTTGAAGGGAAATCTCTCGAATGAAGAGGCAATTTGCACCCGTCAAACCATGACGGGTGATTTTCTAGTATATATATATATATATAGTATAAATCGTAAATAAACGCAATTAAAGTGCAATAACGTTTCTTCAGTGGATGAAGTTGTTGTGAATTGCTAAAATATAAAAAGTTTGACATTTTCTTGCAATCAGTTACGCCGTAAGGCCTAAAACACTGATTTTCATCCCTAATGTCAAACCAAAAACTGAGAGGGGAGTTTCACATCTTTTCGAATTTGATCTGAAAGCTTGTTATTTATTTTATTGTTTTTCTATTATATTTTGCTTCTTTTATACATATATATAGAAGAAACAATTAAATCAGTAGTAAAAGCTACATAATAACAAAAAACAATCATAAGCAACAAAACGTTAAAAAACAATGCAATAAACTGATCGAAATAAAATACCGATAGTTTCATTAGGGAGAAAAATGATATAAGAATAAACAAAAAGGGAGAATAATAAAAATAATATAAAACACAAACGCAACGAATCCTTTTGTCTCTCTATTGAATTTTGATTATATATATATATATACTAGTTTATACACCCGGCGTTGCTCGAGATAAAAAATATTTTCAAATATAATAATATTTTAAGCTTAATAAAACAGTTTTTCGCAGCAGCGTCTTTCGATTTTCATTCGTCCACTCCAGCGGTATCTGACCTCCACGGCCAGCAATTCAACCCCTCTCTTCCTTTTGTCTCCGGTCTTTGAATCAACTGTCACGAATCTAAGAGTCCTTAATACTACATTTTGTCTTCTTCGTCATTGCTACGGCGACAACAGAAGCTGCTTCACATCCTTGGTTTTATTACCATTATCCGAAGTACCTTTCCTTTTTGTGTCTGTGTGTCTAATCGGAAAAACGTCGCATAGTGATCCTTCTATTTCTCCTTAGGTTCTCTCCTTTCGGCAGTTACCGGACTCAATAACCCTAAATGAATTTACACTTTCATTGGGATCATTTAAAAATTTGCAAAAATAAAATAAAGCGTCACATAGAGAGAGTAAATAACTAATCTCATTGGATTACTGTGCAAAGAAATTGAAAGACGTGCAGGGTGCGAAATAAAAGCGGAAACAAAAATCCTACCTTTCTTCTTTTCTTCTTTCAACGACAGCAATATCTTTTTTCATAATTTTAACAGAAGCAAAAACATGACTGCTTTTAATGCATTGTAGCGAGACTTGAAAAATTAAACTTTTCTCTTTCTTTTGGGTGTTTATAAAATAGATAATTTAAGAACTTTAAGAAAAATCACTAACTGTAACTAACAATGTACTAAATAAAACAATTTTTCGCCCAAGCGTTTTCCGGTGTTCAGGACTCAAAAACAATCAATGATCTTTCACACTAATTAGGAAAATTTAAAATCGATTAAAATTAAGCACGAAACATCGCATTGTAATCAAACTAACGTCACTGGATTATTGCACGTGCACAGTAAAAGTTGTATATGCTTAAAAATAAAAACGGAAGTAAGAACATTGATTTGTAGTTAATGTTCAAATATAGCAATATTTTCTTAATCACGCAGCACGTGTGTTTCTGCCTCTGTTAATGAAACACGTGAATGGAGAATTTGATAAACAATAATTTGGTCTGAACTTAATATTGTTACAAAGCTATAAAGTCGTTTCCCTGAGATGCTAGGCTTGGCGACAAAGGGAATTTTCTAGAAGGACCTCAATCTTTCCACCTATTTCTACTGGTTTCATGAACTTTCTAGAGATTACATCACTTCCCACGTAATGAAGTCACTTCCTGTTGAAAAGTATAAAGGAAAGCTCTCAAGCCAAGAAGAGTCAGTTGGAATTTCACCTGCGAGCAAGCTGGTGAGTTAACAAGAAACCTTTGAGCGTTGTGTTGAGATTTAATGGTAGTCTCTGTTGTGAATTTTTACTAGTGCTGTGCTAATACTTGTGCTACGTTTTTTTGCATAGGAATATTTGTAAAATAAAGAGCTTTATTTTTTTAATCCTGCGTATTGGATTGCATTCACGTACACCCACAAAGTAATTTCGTTACAATATTATAAGAATAGAAATTATTAAATACTGCGTTAAAATATATTTTAAACGTTAATAACAATCAAAGAATACACTTTATCCCAATGGAATTAATATCATTAAAAAGCTAATTTTCTGCTCTTTAAGATGGCGTAAAAATTATTTTCTTGCAATAAATATTTCAGAAGTTATTGGCAAAAACCGTCTAAGCATTAGGCTTAGCAGCGGCTAATTTTCATTATTTAATTAAATATCTTAAGAACTAATTAGTTCTGAAAGTTGAAAATACCGCAGTTAACCGAGAAATGTGCTCTAGAATGTCGTGTGCAAATTTCATGTCGCTAGCGTTCACCGTTTAGGAGGAGTTCTTGTAACCAAACGACAGACAAACAGACCGACAGATACATGTATTTTCTGCTTTATATTATAGATATATATTAAACAAACCAATTAATATTATAAAAATTCTTTAGAATACTTGAACGTGCCCGAGCGGAGTGTGACAGTATTAACTGTTGATGCAGACTCTGCTAATGTAATGAATTTGTGCTTTCTTTGAATGATTTTGTTAAAGTTTTTAAGTTAAAATGTTTTCAAGTTAGTTTATTCTATTTTTTATAGTTGATTGTTTTTAAGCTAATGTAGCCAATTAACTCTGACTGACTTCGAAATCCAATATTATTTAATTGATTTCTTAGCTAAAGTACTAAAGTACACTTCTTCGAGGCTAAAAATATATTTTGTGTGGGCTATCGATGGCGACTTGTCGGCGTAATGGATGATGTATTCGATGGCTACACTATACAGTAACCGCTTTTGGTGATTAGGTTCGTAGTATAGTGGAGAACATGGATGGCACATTTTAGGCCCCTTCTTTTTAGCCTATTTGACACAAAATCCAATACAGTTGTACAATTTTGGTGTCAAGTCTACCATACATATAAACTAGAAAATCACTCGTCATGGTACGACGGGTGCAAATTGCCTCTTCATTCGAGAGATTTCCCTTCAAATCTGACGTGTTTAAATAGATATATATGCGAGAGAAATGTTTAACATTGATTGAAAACAAATAAAATAAACATATGTATTATGACAGGGAATATTTTTTATTTACATATTATTAACATATTTCTTTATTCAAAAAGCCTCTTGGTGAACAACATTCAATGAGAAGTATCTTTCGTTGTTTAACAATTTTCCTCGTACTTCAGATGTCTTTGTGTAAATTTTAACGTTGCCAAAAATTATTATCAAGTTATATCATCACTATTGAACTAAATAATTAGATGCATCATGGCGTCCAAACTATATCACGCGCATGATATATCACTAACTACTTTCTATTGAAAAACGGAAATTAATTTGAAATATATGATTAATATAATCTAAAATTTCTCTGGAACTATTGATCATAGCGAGATAAATTTTATATCAATGGATAGCAAATTTTATTTCACTATATTAGAGTTATTAAATTTCAAATTAGAACGACCGTTACTCCTTTAAATGTAAAATTACTCAAATTTAGGTTCTCTACTAATGAAATAATGCTGTTTAACGTCTCGCGAGTTTTATTGTTGGTGACGTCAGAGCGTTACCGGAGGATCTGGGCTTTTATATTAGTGATTTCATTTAGCTAGCTCGTTAAATTTTTGAGCTATTGCTTTCACATTCACTTGCATAGACCAAACAGGAAGATAGAGAACCCGTTGACGGATTTGGTACAAAATTTGAGTTAGATCTACAATTCTACTGACAAAACCAGAAGTCATACTTTTATCGATATAGCTCGTTGGTTTTTCACTTATCGTATTCCCAGGCACTTTGATGGAAAGACAGACATAAGTCCCCTTCACATATTTCGTCCAACATTCACAGAAATTTAGAATTCTTGTGAAAGGAACACGTATCCATTTTCATCCATCTAACTCTTTGCATTTTTGAATAGTAGAGATAATATTCCTTGGATGAATTTCTATAATATACAATTTTCATCGGCCCTCGCTTTTACGACTTTGCTTTCATCTCAAGTTTCTTTATGAAAAATTAGTTTCTAGCTTGTTTCCGAAATTTTTATTTTTTTCTACTTTTTAATCTTTAATATATTTTATAATTCATTATTGCAGGCATTTTGGGGGACGTGTTGGCCTAATGCAGTGTTTCTCAACCTTTCAGTATTTGTGACAAAATTTTAAACCATAATTTATATCGCACCCCCCTCCCCTTTGATCATTTAGCCATGCCAGACAAAGAATTTAAAAAAAGGAATTTCTTTATGTAGACAACTTAGTAGGAAGTTACAAGTGGATTAGGGATCCATTTCAAAAAACTCCCGAAGTTCTCTCAACTGCTGAAGAAGAAACCTTCATAGACTTCATGGCAAGTGGCGAAATCAATCGACAATTAAGTAATAAATTATTCTTTTAATTTTGGGCAGGAGTGGATAATGAGTTTTCTGTACTGGAAACAAGAGCATTTCGTATACTATTACTATTTTCAATATCCTACCCTTGCAAAACCGGATTTTCTGCGGCTGCTGCTTTGAAGAGAAGATCTCATCTAAATATAGAAAAGAAATCAAAGTGTCTATTTCTATTATTAAACCTTTCTTCGAAAAACTTTGCTATGCAAGACAGACCCAAGGAAGTCACTAATAATTATTAAACTTGCTTTTAATTTAGTATCGATAAGTTGATTATTAAATACATTGTGCAGTACTGATACAATGCTATTTATAAGTGTATTGTATCAGTGTAAATGTGTATTTTATTTTTTATTATGTTAGAATGTATTTTGTTTTACTTTCTTTTCAGGAAATTAATAAATTTTTCTAATAATATTTTGTTTTCGATATGCTCGCGCCCCCATTAAGTGTTATTACCGGGCGAGCCCCACAGGTTGAGAATCACTGGCTTAAAGGTAAGGTGTCGGCCTCGGGGCCAGAGGGATCCAGGCTTGAAACCTGATTCTACTGAAGATCCCCCGTGTATGTTAATCCGTTGCATGCTAGAGTCCTCCCGCTGGTATGGTGCTGAAGTATGGAGAGGGGGTGCCAGCTCAGGCATTACCCTCGTTGTCTGACCGCGGTTCAAAATTAAGAGATCCGTCCCAAAATAGTCCTCGTGTTACTTCAAAACTGGACGTTAAAATAACTAAAAAAGCATTTTGGAATCTTGAAACAAATTTTTCGCAAATTCTCTACCAGATGGCGCTTCCATATGGAATTAAAATTAATAGATTAAATGATAATTAAGTTTTGAGAGTATCAAAATCTTGTCATTGTAAACACGTAACTACACAGACCTTTAAAATTCTAGTACATCAAGAAATGAATGAAAAATCGGTTGCAAAATTCCATCCTCATGAACATAAACGAAATGAAATAAAAGCGTATTAAAATAAGAATAGCAATTTTATTCTGACTAGTTGCGTAATTAACAAAAGATAATTCCTTTGACTCAACAAACACATGCAAATAAGCTGAAAAAAACATGTTTACTATTTATATCTTATTGCCAGTTTTTAAAATTTTATTCTCCTATCATAAAACTTGTGACTGAAAATGCAAATAAAATATTCCACTTCAATTGTCCTGTGACATTCTCCTCTTTAAATAATTTTATCTGGATTTCCTAAAGCTGCTTCTGCTTCCCCTTTTGGTTTTCTCACTTGAACCTGAATCTTGTCGACGCAAAGCTGTTGGCTTAGCCTCTCCGACTGCCGATTTTACAACTTTTTCCACCTTATCTTCCTGCCCCAAACCTACAGTGCCTGCCTCAGCTACAGACTTACCAACTTGCGGCGTTTTTCCCCCTTTGACATTACCAGATTTTGTTACATTTAAACTGGACTGACTTTTCAAAATCGACTCTAGATCCGGGTCTTGAGCATCAAAGTCATTTGGTGACAATGTTGCCCGTCTTTTTTTATATTCCTTCTCCTTTTCTTCTAATGCGTCTACTTTACTTTCTTCAATAATGGATTTCAAACGCTCTCCAACACGTTGTTCATCCTGCATACTGATGGCAGCTTGAATAATTGATGGTTTTTTCGACGCCTTTCTACCATACGTGTCATCCAAGTCGAATTCTCCTAAGCTATCTGACCCAATACTGGATCCGCGCCTTAAAAGCGATTCTTCACTTTTGGCATTACCAGATTTTGCTACATTTAAACTGGAATCGCTTTTTAAAATCGACTCTAGATCCGGGACTTGAGCATCAAAGTCATCGGGTGATAATGTTGCGCGTCTTTTTTTACATTCCTTCTCCTTTTCTTCTAATGCATCAACTTTCCCTTCTTCAATAATGGATTTCAAACGCTCCCCAACACGTTGCTCATCCTGCATACTGATGGTAGCCTGATGAGTTGATGGTTTTTTCGATGCCTTTGTGCCATACGTGTCATCCAAATTGGATTCGCCTAAGCTATCTGACCCAATACCAGATTCGCTTCTTGGAAGTGTTCCTAAGTCGGATTTAGATTCTCCTTCCTTCTGTGGTTTTTTAACAGATTTGGAAGAACTAATTGATTTCTCAGGCTTTGCATCTTGTAGCAGTTTGCTTGATGCGCTTGATTGCGCTTCTTTCAACATGCGTCTTATACCTTCTTGAGCAGCCTCCTGGTTAATTTTAGGTTTGCTGCTTTCGGATTTTTCTTTTATTTCAGAGGAACCACTTTCGAAATTAGAGATGTTGGATTCCTTTCTTAAGAGCGACTCCAAATCTTGAGTTTCGTATGATGACGGTTGTTTAGATATATCTTGTTTAGTTGATTGTCTTTCGGAAGGTGTCGGAGATTTCTTGCCAGTTGCTAGTTTTTCAGGGGACGTGGCAGATTTCTTTTCAGTCGCTTGTCTTTCAGAGGACGTTGCAGATTTCTTTTTAGTCCCTGGTCTTTCAGAGGACATTGCAGATTTAGTTTTAGTCGCTGGTATTTCGAGAGTTGTTAAAGATTTCTTTTTAGTCGCTTGTGTTTCAGAAGAAGTTGCAGATTTCTTTTTAGTCGCCTGTTTTTCAGAGGACAGTTCAGATTTCTTTTCAGTCGAAGGTTTTTCGGGTGATGTTAAAGATTTCTTTTTAGTAGCTTGTGTTTGTGAAGGAGTTGCAAATTTCTCTTTACTTGCTTGTTTTTCAGAAGATGATGTAGTCCTCCCTTTAGTCGCTTGTCTTTTAGATGATGTTGAAGATACTTTACCTGGGCTTGCATAAACTGCTTCATTTTTAGTATCTGTCAACGCATAGTCCTTACCCTCTTTCGCTATCTTCTTAATTTGTTCATCAATGACCTCTTCGTCATGTTTGCTTATTGAACCTTTTTCAGAACTGGTCACTTGCTCCTTCGACAAATCTTTGCTTTTCAGCTGATCCATACCTGGTGAATGAGCAGCACTTGATTTTTCATGCTCATTACTTGGTTTTCTTTCAAAAAGTTTTAGTGGTGCATGGTCATAAGCTGAATGGTTCATGCGATCTGATTCTTCTGCATCTGATGTTTCAAGGTCTTCATCTAATGCTTCCATGTCATCGAATAATTTATCAATAGACTCAAGGGAAGACTCTTTATCAAAATAAACCTTTGGCTCAATATCTTTCTCCTTGGCTTCTTTCACGGGAATTTTTTCTGGTAGCTTTTTGACATCCTTGTCCTTGGCTGCTTTTTCGGGTTCTATTGTCCCATGGTCTGCATCCTTGGCATCTGGCTCCGGAACTCTTCCTGCAAGTTTCTCAATGTCTTT
>BGPR01033460.1:0-16969 GCA_013235015.1 Araneus ventricosus | reverse complement strand
ACACTTCACATACATTTAATAAGAATTTGAAAATTAAAAGTGTGATTAAAATCACACTTATTTAGAACAGATATTTAAAAATAACAATAGTAAAAATTATTTGTTATTAAAAATATCTTGGATTATGTATCCCTACCTCTGGGTTACAGGCCATTGGATAAGACAGCCAAGAAAATGTGATAACTTCACGATGTTGTACGGCATTTAGAATATCACACAACGTCGTGTTGATGTCGTATCATATCGTGCTAGTAAGAGTGCTATGATTATGGAGTCAGCCCATACATAGTGCGATGCAGATTTGCAGTTTTTGAGAAAGCAGCAAGGTAGCTACGTTTAGTTGCCTCCATAGTTAATAAAAAAGGGCTTTAGAATCGGAATTTTCGTCTACATAAGTCATTTTAAATCACTTACTAGCCAGAATTTTTTCTTTTTTAAGGTATACATTTTGATTTCACATTTGGGTTATCGGGATGCATAATTCACGATATTTTTAATAAAAAATATTTTTGCTATTGTTATTTGAAATATCTGTTCTAAATAAGTGTGATTTCAATCGCGTTTTTAATTTTCAAATTCTTATTAAATGTATGTAAAGTGTTTTGAAAAAAAATTTAAATAAAAAATTTTAATTTGTTTTTATTACACTTTCTGCAAATTTTTGTGCTTTTAGTTCTATATACTGTCAATCGATGGCCCCTGCAGCGAAAACTACTTTTAAAAAAATTTCCGATCAATTAAGCCAACCACACAAATCCGATCATTTTCTGATCCGATCGCAGTTAACTAAGCTTCCCGTTGAATATTTATTTCCAACGATTATTACGACTTTCTATCGTTATACAAGAGTTGTAATCGATAAGAGCTGTAATCATCCGAAAACACCCCAGATAGCAATTTTAGTTTGTAGCAAATTTGCAGCAGACTTGCACTGCAAATCTGCAAGCTTACAGCAAATTTGACACGACAAGAGTGCAAGTGTGAAACAAGTTTGCAGCAAGTTAACTCAAGCTTCGAAGTCACCATAGGACGAACTTGCAGCAAGCTTGCATTGCAAACTCATTGCAAATTATAGCAAAAACAGAGTACGAACACAACCCGCGATCTACGGTTTCGAAGCAGACGCGCGAACCGTTCGGCCAGTTAAACTCTGCGAGGAGGAGATAGATTTCGCTAATACATCGTTCGATTCGATTCGTATACGATTTATTTTAAACTATTTTCTTGATTTCATTATTTTTTTCAGTTGAGAATATGATTTCAAGTCAAAGAGAGAGCGATTTTCGCTAATAACTACGTTTTACTAGTAGAATAAATTATGAAATTAGAGTTCAAAAGTAATTACTTCAAAATGGGACAAAATGTATAAGTTATTATTTTTCAACAAACATTGGCTGTTTTTTCGGTTTAATTTTGTTTATAAATGCTAAAATTTCAACATTAAGAAAAAGGCGATATAGTTTTCTTTAAAGTAAAAACTTTTAGTAAAAAGATGGAAAATGCTTCAAATTTTTTTTATAAAAAAGTTAGTTTTTTCACAAATTATCATTGATTTATCGAATTAATAAAAAGAAGGACGGTCTAGGAGATGCTATTAAAAATCGGATGTTTTTTTTAAAACAGAGACAAAGATAATTATCTCTTTGTGCTATCTTTGCATCAAGCTTGTTTTGCAAGTTTGCATTGCAAAGGAGGTGGCGCTAGTTGTCACGGCGAATTTGCTGCAAGTTAGCTTCAAGTTTGACGCGTCAAATTTGCTATGACAAGGTAATATCAAGTCAAAATCAAACTTGCTGGAAACTTACGTGCTATCTGGAACATATCGCAACAAGAATGGTGACTTACAGCGTCACAGGATATGAAACTGCTATAAGGGAAACCTTGACGTCCGTGACGGATATTTACGGATCCTCCATAGTAGGGAATCAGGTCGCTTCTAATTGACTCTTGGAGTCACGTGACTTGGCTTGCTTCTAAATGACGTCGTGAAACTAAACGGTACTTACCAACGCTGAAGGTTTGTCTTTTATTTGTTTTATTCTAAAAATGTATTCACCATTTCCTTGAGAAACATCCAAATAATCATAATTAGAAGGTAGTTTTAATTTCTCCATAGCAGCAGACAAAATAATAATTAAAATCCCGCCTAAACATGGTGCTATGATATCATTAACAAACAAACCAAGTTACGTGACGCTGAGAGCCAATGAGAAGCAACCTTATTCCCTACTATGTAGGATCCGTAAATATGCGTCTGTGACCGCAAAAGGAAAAATCTTCTTTCTAAGCACCAAATTGGGCTTCCGTGGCGCCATCTGTTGGCAGAAGATAGAACTAAAATCTAAAACTTAGGAAAAGTATATTACAAAGGAAGGCATTTTTTAAAAATTTTGACACACTTTATGCACATTTATTTTCCAATGATTGAATCACATCTCTTTGACAGTCGTATTCATCACTGGTATTTGTGATTTTTTGATATTGCGTAGTAAATAACAGTTCATAAGCATGTTTCTTAAAGTATCATCAGCACGGTCCGAAAAAGTCGAAGTATCTTAGAACTTTTTGCGGTAGTGCGGAAAAGATGCGAACTGCCATCATTAAAAAGTGTGCAAATTCTTATATGTCTTAATTGATATCTTCTGTTGCCTCAATGGGAAGAACGTTGTGAAAATTGGACTAAACATGGTTAAAATTCAAAAATTAATAAAAAAGCAACGATTTAGTTGAGCGATTTGCGGTAGTGCTTAGAAGTTACTATTTATTAACAACACCTTTACAAAATTTTAGAATTATAGGTTAATATCTTCTGCCGCATTAACGGCCCTGAATTTTGGAAATTAAAGGCGAATTTTTAAATAAATACACGTTTTACTTACCACATTATAATGAGAATAGAAACTTGATTCAACCTTTGAAACATACAAAATTACAAAAGCACTATTTTTTGTAATAATTTTTGAACTCAAATTGTGACATTTGTTTTCTGGATTATAGTGTAGCTCTGATAAATCCATTCCTGTTCTGCGGTCCAACTCCTTTTCTGGAGGCTTCAGAGGCGCGTTTCACAATTCGCTCAGCTGCTCGCTTGTGTGAAGGAAATTTAATAAAAGTCCCAGTCGACCATTGGCACAACGCCCTGTATCATCTTCAGAAGTTCATGAGAACTGGAAGCAGTGTGGCATAACAAACTTGTCAGTCAATGAGATTTACGTAATCTGTAGCTCCAAAGTTAACAGAATGAATAACGAATCTACGAACACAATTTTTATTTGGGCCAATTTCCCTTGACTTGATA
The DNA here is from genome assembly GCA_013235015.1 of Araneus ventricosus. Taxonomy (NCBI): domain Eukaryota; kingdom Metazoa; phylum Arthropoda; class Arachnida; order Araneae; family Araneidae; genus Araneus; species Araneus ventricosus. The sequence continues at coordinate 13,671 of BGPR01033460.1, read as the reverse complement.
ATTTGCCGAGCTGCAAGAGTTCTAATATGGCATCTCTCACCAGTTAACATAGCCAAAAGCATGTTTTCTGGAGCCGCAAAGTAAGCGTTGCGAGAAATATCTGGTTCAATTACAATGGGCGTTCAAAAAGTAAGTTACACTTGTTCCCCTACAGATAGCACCATTGCGAAACATGAGCGAAAATTGCGCAGACGATAATTGAGTTCCAAGGCTTCCAAAGGTAGCAATTTCATTCGGATAGTGGCAATCGTTTCTGCGTAGTACGAGAAAAAAATGGTGCGTCAGCTGGAAACTTACTCCAACGTTGAAGTACGCGGAACAGTACGTTTTTTGTGGGTAAAACGTTTCGCGAGTACGGAGATTCATCGTGAAATATCGGTGCATGGACCATATGCAATGTCACGTCCAGCCATTGTGAAATGGTGTCAGCAGTTCGAAGACGGTCGCACAGACTTAACCGACGCGGAAAGGCAAGGAAGGCCAACAACGGTGAGCACATCAGACATGGTGCAACGGGAGGAAGACATTATTCTCAGCAATCGCAGAGCGAGAGTCGCACACATTGCACAGGAGTTAGGAATATCCGTTGGCAGTGCTCATTCCATCGTCCGTCGTCAACTTGATTATCGCAAGTTGTGCTCACGATGAGTTCCTTATTCTTTGACTTCAGAAAGCAGGGGAGCAAGGTTTGAGGCTTCCCTGGAATTCCTTCAACGTTATTCTGCGGAAGGCAATGATTTCTTAAGCCACATCATTACGGGTGATGAGACATGGATGCATCACTTCACCCCAGAAACGAAGCAAGCGTCGATGGCATAGAGACACACATCATCGCCTGTGAGAACAAAATCCAAAGTTCCCCCATCAGCGGGTAAAGTCATGGCTACTGTTTTTTTTATTGCGAAGGAGTTGTCTACATCGAGTTCATGCGGAAGGGCACAACCTTTAATGCTGAGTCGCACTGCAAAACACTAAGAGGTGTGCCCAAAGCTGTGAAAAACAAGAGACATGGAAAGTTAAACAAAGACATTGTCCTCTTGCACGACAATGCAAGACCTCACAAGGCACGCACAACACAGGGTTTGCTTCGCAGTTTTGGATGGGAGGTCTGGCAACATCCACCGTACAGTTCCGATCTGGCGCTCCGACTTTCACGTGTTCGGCAAGCTCAAAGAACATTTGGGTGGAAGACAATTTTCCAATGATGACCAGGTTCAGACAGCTGCTCTAAGCTGACTCCAGAACCAAGGAGGGATTTTCTATCGTCAGGGTTCAACGTTGCACTAATCAGGGAACGATTAGTGCAACGTTCCGACAAATGTCTGCAAAGACTGGGAGATTATGTAGAGATACAGTGTGGTGTATGTGTGTCATATTGTACTGTAGCTCACTTCTCAATAAAGTGTTTTTTAACCTACATTGTTTGAGTGGAATTAACTTTTTTAACGCTCCAAGTATATCACGATAGGGATGACGAATATTTGACGAACTGTTATTTTCTCCGCAATATTAAAAAATCACAAATACCAGTGATGAATACTACTGTCCAAAAGGTGTGATTCAGTCATTTGTATCAAATGTACGCAAAGAGTTTTTTATTTTAATTTCTTTTTATTATAATTTTGCGAGGTTTTATTTTTTAGTTCTATATACTGTCAAGAGATGGCGCCATTAAAAGCATGAACTACCTTCCCCACACAGGGGGCATCACCACAACCCACCCGGGGAAACAGAGTCTGAACCGGTGACCTTACAGATAAGCAGGTCAAGCTTCACCGCGCAGATCACTCTACCAAGTCTGGTATATTATATCATATTTCGCACTTGGCCCCATCGCGGTTTAAGACGTCTTTCTGTGAATCACCCCTCCTGTTGTGATATGCGTTCTCGAATGATAACATCGCTTTTGTAATTCTAAGCTTCGTCGGGAATTCAAAAGAGAAAGTACTCGTTTTTCTCTTTGATTGACAGAATAGCTGTAATTGTATAAAAAATCCCTTTTCGGCAAGCTTGAAGGCAAAGGTAGATTCCTTTACGTTAATGTTACAAAAGTCAGGAAATATTACATATTGATCAATACAGACATAGCAAATGACTTTATTGTTTCTACACATTGCAATATTTACTCTGTGATTCTGTTTTCCGTGACATTTAATTTTTTACTATATCAAGGTTTTATCCCAGATAGCACGTAAGTTTGCAGCAAGTTTGATTTTGACTTTTCATGGCAAAATTTGACGCGTCAAACTTGAATCGAACTTGTAGCAAGTTCGATGTGACAAATAGCGCCACCTCCTTTGCAAATCAAACTTGCTGCAATTTTGCAAAACAAGCTTCCTGAAAAGATAGCACAATAAAGAGATAATTATCTTTGTCTCTGTTTTAAAAAACATCCGATTTTTAATAGCATCTCCTAGACCGTAATTATTTTTTATTAATTCAATAAATCAATGATAATTTGTGAAACAAAAAACTTTTTTATAAAAAAATTTTTTGAAACATTTTCCATCTTTTTACTAAATATATCACTCTCACTTTAAAGAAAACTATATCGCCTTTTTCTTAATGTTGAAATTTTAACGTTTATAAACAAAATTAAATCTAAAAAACAGTCAGTGTTTGTTGAACAATAATAACTAGACATTTTGTCCCATTTTAAAGTAATTACTTTTGAACTCTAATTTCATAATTTATTCTACTAGCAAAACGTAGTTATTAGCGAAAATCGCTCTCTCTTTGACTTCAAATCATATTCTCAACTCAAAAAATTAATGAAATCCAGAAAATAGTTAAAAATAAATCGTATACGAATCGAATCGAACGATGTATTAGCGAAATCTATCTTCTCCTCTCAGAGTTCAAATAGCTGAATGGTTAGCGTCTCCGCTTCGGAACCGGAAGGTCGCGAGTTCTATCGCGGGTTGTGTTTCACTCTGTTTTTACTTTATAATTTGCAATAGTTTGCACACGGCAAGCTTGTGGCAAGCTTGCTGCAAGTTCGTTTCATGGTGACTTTGGAGCTTTCGTTAACTTGCTGCAAGCTTAATGCAAGCTTGCACTCTTGTCATGACAAATTTGTGGCAAACTTGCACTCTTGTCATGACAAATTTGTGGCAAACTTGCACTCTTGTCATGACAAATTTGTGGCAAGCTTGCTGCAACCTAAAATTGCTATCTGGGATCATTCCATTTTTCATTCCAAAAAGTTAGATAGATACATTGGTCAATTTTTTTATATCTCAGCACATAATCATTCAACATGTAGGAGTCATAAAGAAATAAACATCTCAGCAGTGCAAATATCTCCTAGATAACATTAAGCCAGCCTATCTGAAACAGTAACAAGAAATTGATTCTTGACACGAATGAAGAAAGACTCTAGATTTAAAAATTTATTTATTTAATCTAGGTTACAATATAATTGTGCGAACATTACTTTGCCATATGGTAAAATCACATGACATGAAACAATTAAATACTACTAAAATGGGCTCATTTAGAGAATTCCCTGGTTATAGGGATAACAGTCACTAAATTCTTAGCACCTAAGAGAATAAAAATTATTAAACATTGTGAGTGGAAAATTAAATATGTGTGTTTAAAGTTTAGGATATAAATGCAGCCATTTTGAACAGTGAATTCAAATCTCCATCGACAGTTAAAAGTAAATAGTAAGGCAGAAAACCCCAAAACAATTTTAAAGTTAATGAGATATTTTTCAATATCAATAAGGAAAAAGGGAACTCTTATTTAAATCTCTTTTTTGGCTATTTTATATTAAATTTATTAAACAAATCTTGGTGCCGCCATATTTAATTAAATATCAAATTAAAGTAATGTCAAAGTAATGTCAAAGTAATGTCCATTAAAGTTAAATAATTAATTGTTACAAAATCTTCATTAAAACCTTTTTTATGGCTCATACTATTTGCCAGCAATCTTTATCTTATAATTATATAATAATTATCTCTGTATGTATGTTCATCTCCTCCTAAAACACTGGACTGATTTCAATCAAACTTTGTAATATTTTTATTTAAGAAAAGGGAAAGGTCACCTTCAACTTTTCAAAGCCTAAAAGTTGCTTAAAATTTCACTTAATTAAAAATTAAGCAAAGATTTTTTCCGCGATATCTTTCATTTCCATAAATTTGTTTCTCTCATTTTAATATTTTTTCAAAATTAATTTTAAACTGAATTCGTAACAATATTCTTGTTGAAGAACAACAATAATACGAAGAACTGTTTCCAGAAGGAAGAATGCTAAAAGAAAATTTTAACTATAGACGATTAACAATTTATATCGGGACCAATTATTGATTTCTTTTCATCCTTTAAATTAATGAATAATTAACTAGTTAATTTAATTGTTTCAAAATATTCATTAAAACCTTTCTTTTACTTTAGCAATTGTTAAAAAAAATTTGAAGTACCTATATAACAAATAATAATGTATGGAGAAAACGGCTGTTTTTTAAAATCGTTTGGTTCAATTTTTATTCTCATTTTAATTAAAAACGTTTCAGATCAGAAAAGGAATTTGTGTATTATAATATTTATACAAAATTAATTTTTACATTAAAAATATTAAACATGAAAACATTTTAATCCAGAGCAAAGCCAGGTATATCAACTTGCTTGCCGTATAAAAAGTGGAAGTGAATGAGGCTGATGGGAACTCATAACTTCTAAGTAATTCTTGTTGTCAAAATCTTTCAATATAAAAGTAGTTTGTTATGATAAGGTGATAATTCGCCTAATTGAAATTTTTCTATCTTTAGTCGTAACAGAGCTATGGGGAAAAGATAAGTTGGAGGAGGGGATTGAAAATGGCTTTTTAGCTCATAACTTCTAAGCAATTGTGGCTATCAAAAAAGTTTCAGTACAAAAGTTGTTTGTTGTGATAAGGTAATAATTCGTCTATTTTGAATTTTTTTCTGTCTTTAATCGTAAGGGAATTATGGAAAAATGAAATTTTCAGTCCCGCACCATTTCCACCCCCTTTGAGCTGGTTAGCCCATCTGCTTGGAATCGATATTTAAAAATAGCAACAGCAAAAATATTTGCTACTCAAAAAGTCGTGGATTATGCATCCCTATATCACGATACTTCTTAGGCAAATATCGAGATGAGCTGATGAAATGCCACAAGTGTCTATCACCATCCTTTATGGAATAATTAACCTTAATTCGGAACCATGAGGGTGTGTAAACTCTTAGATACAACCAAAGTTATTAACTCATTTGAGTGGTCTGATGTTGGTGTATAAAGCCTAAATATTCGATTTACAGTTGTTAGCCAGCTGGCCAAATTCAACGTGCCTGGTTGACGTTTCTCTAGATCTGAAGAAGAAACGCCAGAACTAATGGCTGTGCAAATGTCTAATAAGTATTTCTGATGATCACAACTTAGGTTAGTGGGATCAATGTCTGGCAAGTCGCATTCAATACTATTAAAAGCAACAAGTGGCAGCTTCTCACATCCTTTCAGGCTTCGTCCAATGTCTCCGGTGTAAGACGAGGAATCAGAAGACTTACCGTCTATGTACTCAAATAGGTGTCGTAATGACAACTCGTTGAAATGAAGTAAGCACCCAGATAGCATGTACACTTACAGCAAGTTTGATTTTTCTTGATATTAGCTTGTCATGACAAAATCGATGTGGCAACTTTGAAGCAAACTTCCTGCAAAGTAACAATGCATAATCGACCAACCCACTTGCAAAACAAGTTTTCTGCAAAGATGAAAAAGCACACTTACAGATAATATTTGTCTCTGTTTTAAAAAGCATCCGATTTTTAACAGCATCTCCTAAACCGTCCTTCTTTTTATTAATTCAATAAATCAATGATAATTTGTAAAAAACTAAGTTTTTTATAAAAAAAATTTGAAAAATTCTCCATCTTTTTACTAAATATAGTAATCGCACTTTAAAGAAAATTATATCACCTTTTTCTTAATGTTGAAATTTTAACGTTCATAAACAAAATTAAACCTAAAAAACAGTCAATGTTTGTTGAAAAATAATAACTTACATTTTGTCCTATTTTAAAAGTAATTACTTTTGAACCCTAATTTCATAATTTATTCTACTAGCAAAGCGTAGTTATTAGCGAAAATCGATCTCTCTTTGACTTCGAATCATATTCTCAACTCAAAATTTAAAATATTAATGAAACAAGAAAACAATTTAAAATAAATCGTAGATGTACGATCTATTAGCGCAATCTATCTTCGCCGCTCAGAGTCTAGCTGGCTGAGTGGTTAGGGCGACAGGTTTGGGTAGCGGTATGGCGGGGGTTCGAGTCCGAGATTTTATTCGTACTCTGTTTTTGCTATAGTTTGCAATGAGTTTTAAGCGTGGTGACTAACTCGTTTGAGTTAACTTGTTTCAAGCTCGCACTTTTGCCGTGTCAAATTTGTTGCAAGTTAGAAGATTTGCAGAGCAACTTTGCTGCAAACTAAAATTGATATCTGAGCAGATAATCCATTGGATTGGTCTCTGTTGTTTCAATTCAAGCCTGAGAATTAGACCATTAAACACTCCAGTGTTCTCGACTGTGCCGTCACATCCCAGAACAGCAAGATTGCTAAAATCATCCAATAACGCAGTGGTTACGTACTCATAAATGTTATTGAATATATCAAAACTAGATCCATTTTCATGTGTAATGTGCCCCAAGTACGTAGAACCAGGCTCCGATACAACAGAGTAATGCTCTTCTACAGTTGTTCTTTGGAACTGCTTGTTCTCGAGTATTTCGGTTGTTAAAGTTTTGTCACGGTCGGTTGTCTAAAAGGATATTACTACTGCTTTATCAATTATACGTCTTAAAACAAGTTGCAACTCATAGAAACCTTTTCTCTTGGCGAAAGTAGTAAGAATGGTGCCAAAAGAACCTGATCAGACGGCTTTTTGGCGCCAAGGAGAAGGCAGACGATATTAACCTTTTGTAATTTATATGTTTGAAAGGTTGGATAAAGTTTCTGTTCCCGTCAGAATGAGGTAAGTGAAACGTGTATTTATTTAAAAATTCGCCTTCAATTTCCAATATTCAGTGTCGTTGAGGCGGCAGAAGATATTAACCTATAATTCTAAAATTTTGTAAGGGTGTTGTAGTTAAAAAAAGAAACTTTTGAGCACTACCGCTAACTGATAAAAGAAATCTGTGATTTTTTTTGAATTTCTTCCCATTGAGGCGACAGAAGATATCAATTTAGAGTTATAAGATTTTGCAAAATTTTTAATTATAGGAGTTCGTAACTTTTCCACACTACGGCAAAAAGACGGTTGCAGTTCCACTTTGTAGCTACTCTAATTTTGAAGTCATAATAAAAGCCAAACAGATGAGTTGTGCAGAAAATATTTCTGTAAATGAAGCTTCAACACAAGTGGTTTTACAAGACTTGCTGAATCAAACTGTGAAGCAACTGATTAAATCGTTAGAAAAGGATTTTTTTATCCTTCGAGGACGATATTAAAAATATTTTTTAATTAATTTACTAATTTTTATCTGACAGTCCTTCGAAACAATTTGAATATAAACAACTCTTCGAAGATCTAACAGCTTCAGATGCCAGCATTTTTGCCACATCTCTCGTTCCAGTTAATGTTTTGCGGAATAGAGATGAACAACAGAATACTAGAATGCGGATCATCGAAGACCGTCTTCTCGATATTGTAGACCAATACGACCCCAGTTTATTCAGTAATCGATACAAATTCAGAAATAAGAAGGTGTGTATGTGACAAACTAAATAACTGATTTGAATCCAACAGACACGAAAGCTGGTGAAAACATTTTTAATTAGTGATAGCAGCAAACGGTATTACGAATACTCAACATACCAAAGATGTAATTTGTGTCCAACCACAAGCAAAGAGTTTAAACATAACTTAAAATTTGTTTAAAGCTATAATTGAAAACCATCTACAGTTCTGACTGTCCACGCTAGATTTCCGGATTAGATTCTTCTAGTGCTTATTATGTTTTTCATATAGACTTACGTTACGCAAATGGCAAACACGGAGGGGGGGGGGGAATAAAAATACTGTTGAAATGTTAAAAAAAGAATCCAAGATAAATTTAAATTGCAAATAGGTCTCGTGGTTGACAAGCTGAACCATGAATGAAGGCAATACCCCAGATAGCATGTACACTTGCAGCAAATTTGATTTTTCTTGATATTAGCTTGTCATGACAAACTTGATGTGGCAACTTTGCAGCGAACTTCCTGCAAAGTAACAATGTAGCTGCTCTTGTAACATTAACCATAACTAACTGTGACTGACGTCAGACTCAGCGCCTTCTTAAGACTGGTAACGACATTACGTCAGTAGAGATCAGGCGATCGCATGTGATGCATAACAAGAACTATGCTCTTGATTAATTTTGTATCAATTCTGAAAGTTTTATGTAAATTGTCTGTGTGTAACGTAACTCGTAAATAAATAACTGTTACACTACCTTGGTTTATTCACTGAACCCTTAAACGACCCCCACAACTGACGCCCAATGTGTTAATTTCAGAATGCTTTCTCTTGATCTCAGCTCGGTAATTTCTTTTTCAGCATGGTAACAGCTGTTCATCAGTAAGATACCGCACCCCCGGTAATTTAGATTAACGGATATTCTTCAAATTCTCATCCGAAGGATATTTCAGGGTTGAGTTTGTTACTATTGTTTCTGAGTAAGAATCATCCCGATTCGAAAATTCTAATAATTGCAAAGATGTTGCTTCTGAATAAGATTAACTAGTGAAGTTATTTTAGTAATTAAATTGTCTATGAAATATGTGTTATAATACTGATAAATCGTATTTTAATTCATTGCATTTTGTTTATTGTGTTTATTCTTTTACTGCTGAATAACGATTTATGTCTGTCATTTTAAAAACGAAACATTTAAAAGTTCTTCTTGTGTATTCGTTTTTTATTTTCATATGGTATAACATTATGAAAGAGTTTATTTTGAGTGCAAATTTGATTTAAAACTCCTTTAGCTGAGTAACGTTTAGAGATAATCCTTAAGCTAATAAATTTTATTTGTGCATTCCAATCCCGAAAGCGTAGTGCAATCCCTCAGAGTATTGCGTAATTCTCTCGTCCCATTCTGTGTCCTTGAAGTTCTTCCAATCAGGGTACTAAATATCCCGTAGTAACAGATTATTTTTTCTCTTGGAACAGGAAGTAGAAAATATTAACCGCCAATGGTTTATTCTAATTATTTATAACAAAGATTATAAAATAAAAGTGTTTCGCATTTAGTTTTGATGTATGATATAAATATTTGTTTTTATTTTCTTCTTTTATGAATGCTGGTAAAATTATTACATTGGAAAGATGAATTTTTTCTTTTGATAAATGTTGGTGCATATTATTTTATTCAAGAATAAAAATAGAATTTCTAGGTATATTGTTTTTTCAGTAACATTCTTGAAATAAAAGTGTTATAAAATTTCTAATTTTGTTTTATATTGGTACTATTTTATTTTATTAATGATTATTTTTGGAGTAAAGTGTATATTGTTTTAAAAATGTGTAATAAGGAAAAGTATTGTGTTCTAAAATTATCAAGTGATAATCATACATTGATTAATTCAAACTGACAATAAAAGTGGCTTTAAAATGAATTTCCTGGGTAAGGGTCGCAAAGCTGATCTCATAAACCTAGCTCAAGAAATGGGAATAGCAATTCCAAAAGATGCGCGGGTTAGTGAAATCAAAGATTTAATAATAAAAAATGTTAATTACGATGAAAATTTTGCGCGCGAATACCTCGACACTATAATCGCAGAAAGATTAACTAAAGAAGAACAGGAAAAAACTGCAAAAAAGGAAGAGAGAATTTCTCGGGAAAACGCGTTTGAAATTGAAAAACTTCGTCTGCAAATTGAAGCTCAAAAACTTGGACAGTCGTCTACAAATACTAATGTTGCTTTTAACAACCAACCAAGTTTGCAAATTAGGAACTTGATACCTAACTTTAATCCCAAAGAAGATGACATGTCATTGTTCCTCAACTTTTTTCAACGACAAATGAAATTCTTGAAAGTCGAAAAAGAGAATTGGGTTGCATATTTGCTTGGTGTGCTGCCTAATGATGTTGCACAACTCATTGCAAGAGAATCTGAGGATAAAGCTCAAGATTTTGACCATATTAAAGACATGCTTTTGCAAAGATTCAAATTAAGCGTGGAGAAATTGCGTCACCTTTTCGCCACTCATAGAAAAGCACCAGACAAAACTTGGAAAGATTTCCATTTTGAGTTATGAAACTACTTTCAAGGCTGGTTGGAAGAGTTGAAAATTCAGGATTTTGATGAAATGCAAAACTTGATTATCCTTGATCAAATGAAAAAATGTGTACCTCCAGAAGTAAAGGACCATTTTCTAGACATATGGTGTGAATGGGTCACTCCCGATGACCTTATAGAGAAATTAGACACAAACGACAATTTGCGAACAAGCAAGAACGAAACACAGACGTCAAGCACGGAAGTCCATAAGAAACAAACAGATCAACAGAAATCAAATTACAAAAGACATTTTTATTTCAGAGGTACTAAGATACATTACGAACAAAAATCTGATCGACAGTCTCTGTCCGCCGGTCCCAGTCAAAGTAGGCGGGACTCCATTAAAAGTGACAGAGCCCACAGAAGAAGCACTGATAGATTTGAAGAAAACGGAATCCCTCTTACTTGTTATGGCTGTGGAGCTTCTGGAGTAATTAAAGCCAAATGCCGCACTTGTAACCCAACAACACAGCAAGACGCTACCTTATCATCAAGTCTCAACCATATGAACTTTTATAGTTTTTCAATGGAAAGTAATCCAACAAGCATCATTGAGATTTCTGTTTGTAACACACGAGCAGCGGTATGTGCTGACACAGGTGCTACACATTCGGTAGCTGGACAAAAGCTATATCAACTTCTTAAGAAAAATGGCTTGACATTTGAAAATAGAATCATTGATATGACACTCGCCGATGGACAGATTAAAAAAAACGGAGATACTCACAGCGACTGTGAATATTACCGTTAAAAGGAAAAATATTCCAACAGAGCTAATAGTGTTGAAAAACGCCAGAGGAAACAGAACTTTTCTCGGTGTTGACTTTTTAGTAAAGCAGGAATCGTCTAGATCTCTAAAAAGACAATGGTACTTCTCTGCATATCCTGAAAGGAAATACAATTTCATAGAATCCCCACCTGACATCAATGCTCTGCTGGCGGTGCACACTGCATCAAATCGTTGTAAACTTCGTGAAAATGAAGGTACAAGCCTTTCTTCTCAACAAAAAGTAAAACTCAACTCCCTGCTAGAAGAATACGAGAATTGCTTTCAACCAGGGGGAGAGGCAACACCTTTCATCGAAAACAAAATCGATACAGGCAATCATCTTTCAGTTGCGGTACCTCTTTACAGATTGTTTCCTGCTAGACAAGAAATCTTAAAGAAGGAAATTGATGCACTCCTTGCAGCTGGAGTAATAGAAGAATGTGATTCTCCTTATGCCGCTCCAGTGGTACTTGTCTTTGCGTCGATTATCGCAAACTCAATGCAGTAACAAGGTCTGATCCATATCCCCTGCCAAGCATGGGAGACATCTTGCAAAACGCAAAACAAATAGCTTACATGTCCACCATTGATTTGAAAAGTGGATACCATCAAGTTCAAATGTATCTTCCCGACAAAGACAAAACTGCATGTGTATACCAATTTGGAATCTACCGATTCTCAAAAATGCCTTTTGGATTGAAAACTGCCCTACAACTTTTCAAAGGCTTATGGACATTTTCCAAAACGGACTTAAAGTCAAAACCTTAGCCTACTTAGATGATGTGATAGTATTGTCTTCGACATTTGAAGAACATCTTGAAGACTTACGTCAAGTATTCGACCGTCTTGAACACCTTAAACTGCATGCTAACAGAAGCAAATGTAACTTCGCCTGCCCTACAGTAAAGTAAGCCCTACCCTAAGTCATTATATCACTAACGCTTGAATTGAAGTCGATCCTTCGAAAATTGAATCCATTGTAAAAATTCCTCCTCCGAAAAATACAAAACAAGTCCAAAGCTTCTTGCAAACCTGCAGTTGGTATCGTCGTTTTATTCCTCAGTTTGCCGAAATCTCTCGCCCATTGAGCAATCTCACCAAAAAGAGAACTTCCTGGAAGTGGGGACAAGATGAGCAGACTGCATTTGAAAGATTAAAAGAAGAGCTAGTCTCTGCACCGGTTCTGAAACAAGTCGATGAGACTAAACCATTTGTCCTCCGAACAGATGCTTCAAATTATACCTTAGGAGCTGTCCTTATCCAAGGAAAAGTGAAGAAGAGCACCCGATAGAATACGCCAGTCGTTTACTTACTGAATCAGAAAGGAATTACTCCACCATAGAAAGAGAAGCATTAGCAGTCGTATGGGCTCTCGAAAAATTCCGTGGTTACGTGGAAGGTGCTCCAATAACGGTTGTGTCTGACCATCAACCATTAAAATGGTTACTGAGTCTGAAGTCACCAACAGGCCGATTAGCAAGATGGTCTTTACAATTACAATCAGATGATGTAACAGTAGAGTACATTCCTGGCAAAGCTAATGTCATAGCTGACATGCTTTCTCGTCCTGCATGTACCCACGAGAGTTTTACTTGCGAGATATGCACTATCTCTATTGATTTGCCGTCAAGAAAAGTTAATGATTTACGTGAAGAGCAACTTAAAGACGAAGATTTAAGGAAAATCATTAACTGTTTCGAAAATAATGCTAAATATGAGAATTTTGCTAACTGGACAAGCCGTGGTTACCTTATATGTAACGGAATACTTTATCGTTATTCTCCAGACTCTGAATCTGAAGAAACACAGTTGGTAGTCCCAAACCAAGAACGTGAAAGGGTTCTCAAGGAACACCATGATGCCCCTACTGCTGGCCATTACGGTGCTGAAGGTACATATAATAAAATAGCATCAAGGTATTACTTTCCTGGAATGAGAACTTATATTTCCGAATGGGTAAAAAATTGTCCCGAATGTAACCGATACAAGGCTCATAACCAAAAACCAGCTGGATTGCTGAGAACTCCTGTTTATTCGCAGAGATTTGAAACCATCTCGATTGATTTATTTCGCCCATTGCCACGAACTGCTACAGGCAAGCAATGGATTTTTATTGTTGAAGATTGTGTTACAAGATGGATTGAGTTATTTCTTCTTGCTCAAGCCACTGCACATGAATGTGCCACAACGTTAATAGAAGAACTTTTTATGAGGTACGGTATACCAAGACGAATCATCAGCGACAACGGACCACAGTTCATTAGCTCGGTACTTCAACAAGTGTTTCGTACTCTCAACATCAACCAAAATTTAATTCCAATTTACTTTCCACAAGCCAATCCTGATGAACGAAAAAACAGAGATCTTAAACCTCGACTTGCATTCCTTGGAGGAGACGAACATGACAACTGGTATTCGAAACTCCCAGTGATTCGCTTTGCTATGAATACAACTAATTGTGATACCACAGGACATACACCTGCCTTCCTACAATTTGGAAGAGAGTTGCGAACTGTTGACGATGTCGTACAAAATTTCAAAGCTGTGGTTGAAAATGGCAATTTTTTCCCAGAAATAACTCCCTACCTTAAAAGATTTGCAAC
>BGPR01033459.1:0-16969 GCA_013235015.1 Araneus ventricosus | reverse complement strand
ACAATATTTTAAATTTTATTTTTGTAGTAAATCATTCAAAAAAAGCAAGTGATCATTGATTACTTTGATTACCATTATGATTTCCCAAAAATGTCCTAAAATATAGAATTTAATGAAAATGCCAATACAAAACATCTATCTTAATCACAACAGTTTCCATTACTGTTTCTATGAAACAATTAATAATTTTATTCAATATAAGTTTATTTAATCCTTCTTTTCTTAGTTGTAATGTGATAAATGTATAGCAATAGTAAAATGAGGTTTAATTCATTTTTTCTGAAATATATAGGTTTCGACCTTATTTAATTGTGGAGGATAAATAAAAAATGATCTACGAATTTTGTAGGCAGCAGTTTCTAGAGAAATCATCCCAAAACATGAACGAATAGGTTCTAGAAACATACATGGTGTACACAAATGAAGTGATACATTTCAAAAATTAATTTTAAAAAAAACTAAAAATGTAGGAACTAATTTTTTTAAAAATAAGAGCGCATCACAAAAACTTTTTTTCAGATAGGTAACGCGGAGTTACGCCGTTCTAAATTTGTTACAGCGAGAAAATTCAGTACGCAATGGCTACCGATCAGCAAAAACGGATGCGTGTTTTCGGGTTTCTTTTTTTTAGTTTTTCTTGAATATCAAGAACACTCTTCAGTTTTTACGCTACATGTGAATTAACAAATTAAAGAGCATAAAATTCCCTACAAATACATGCTTTTATTTTTCTTCGAGTATTAATATTTTCTCAAATAATGGCTCTAAACAAATTTTTGATTTCCAGTAATTTACGACCCCCTAGACCACCGAAATGGCATGTTACCTGTCTGAAAAAAACCTTTTTGAGATGAGATCTCATTTTTTAAAAAATCTTAGTTCCAACATTTTTAGTTTTTTAAAAATTAATTTTATAAATGCGTCACTTCATTTGTGTGCTCCCTGTATATTCAGTTTTCCGGAAAAAACTCTTTTCTGGCATTGGCAAGGTTCCGTTGTTTCCAGATGATAGAATCTGCTTGATCTACTTAATGCTTAAAACACGTCTTTGTTTTCGCTTATTTGAATACTAATTTCTGCTTCATATAAATTCAGAAATGATGTAGTGCATAAGGCTTACAGTGGGAGTTATATTTTTTATTATGTAAGAATGACAATGTATAGCTACTGGGACATAAAAAAATTAGCAAACGAATAATTGGAATTTCATTTCTATGTACAAACATGCATAAAAAATTTCAAAAGAGTTGAATTTGGTAAACTGATCTTTTCATACATTTTGGATTTTGCAAATACAAAATTAATCTACAGTGATATATGAATGAATTTTTCTGTTACGAATTTTAATTAAGAGCTATGATTTGTTAATTCAACTATTTTTTGCACTTATTCGAGCTTTCAGCCCAATCTAAACATTACTTCAATTAAATACAATACTATAAATCTGAAAAGCATAATCTGAATCCGTAGACTGAACTCAATTTAATATCTTCAAAACATTCAAAATATGAATTATTTTAAATGATAAGTTGATCGTCGTAAATTTAATAAATAAATGTAAAGAATAAATGTTAGAAATAAATTATAAAATATATACTAAGCTGTAATATACTTTTAGTATATTAATAAAGATATTATATATTATGTAAAGTAAATTTTTTCGCAATTTAGTGATGGGAAAATGAATTTAAAAGAAAAGGTAAAGTAATAAAAAAAAAGTAAAGAAGTAGTTAAAGTAAAGTAAAATAAAAAAAAAAGGTAAAGTGAATTGTTTTGATCATTTATATAAAATAAATTATCCATGTAAGAAGATTCGGAATCCTAAATGTGAAAAAGAAAATTCTAACTAAATTTAAATATTCGGAAACACAGATCCGCTCTGATAAGTATCAATTGTCATTTCCGAGTGGTCAATGGCTGATTAAAAATTTATTAAAATATTCTTAACACTTCACATATAAGAGCGACAGTAGGAAGCAAAAGAAACTTCTCAGATTTTCGGAAACAATATGATATGGATATCTTTTTTCCGTGAAGGCTAAGTAGTCCGCCCTTTCCCACGATAGAATCGATAGTCAGCGGAGTGGCACAAAGCCGTTGCACTCCGTCTACCTCCGCTAACGTAAAGAGTTCAGAATCCACCGGCAACCACATTTCGGATGCTGGCTTTTTGAGAAACAACAGTGAAACGCGATTCTCTCTCAGATACCATGGATACAAGCGTGACCAGGGATTGATTCATAATATACACGTGAGTTATGGAACTTTGATGTAAATGGTTGGATATTACTGAGGGAATTGATGCAACAATTATTTTTTTGAAGAAATGCCAAAAGTTAAATATTGATTTTGTATTTAATATCAGGTGTTTTCTAATTTTTTAAAGTTTTGTTCACGAATTTCATGTAATTGATATATATATATATATATATATATATACACAATGATATATATAACTTTTTATTTGATGATCATGGTTGGATATTACTGAAGGAATTAATGCAGCAATTAATTTTCTGAAGAAATGCCAGCAGTTAAATATTGATTTTGTATTTAATATCAGCTGTTTTCTAATTTGCTAAAGGGTTAGTTCGGAATTTCGAGTAATTGATATATATAAATTAATTTTTTTTAATTTGATGTTCGGGGTTGGATATTACTAAAGGAATTGATGCAACAATGAATTTTCTGAAGAAATGCCAAAAGTTAAATATAGATTTTGTATTTAATATCTGCTGTTTTCAAATTTGCTTAAGTGTTAGTTATTAATTTTGAGTAATTGATATATACGTACTTTAAATTTTTTATTTCATATTTGTATAGAAAATATTAACTTCATGTTAAAATTAAAAATTATTTTTACGATCAGTTTCGAAATAATATTGCTTTCAAAATAGTCCTGCATTTTTAAATATAGATATTTAGATACTTTCAATAGAGAGAACGAGATCGAGGTGTTTTTTAAATGATGAGAATTTTAAAGTTAGTTGGTGGATTATTTTGAGATCTGCTTGAATGAATAGACCGTTAAAAAATGTCACTTTTTAGCATTATACAATTCTCTTAAATATATAAGAAATTCTGGTGATTTAAGTTGATAAAACTGTTTCGAAGACTCATGCCTTTTGAATTTATTTCAAAGAATGAAGGAAAATGATAGAGATAAAATCTGAAATTAATGGATTTTATTATTGACCAAGAGATGAATGCTTAAAAAAATAATAAACCTCTTGAATGAGCATATAGTAATCAATACACAGAAAATGGATGATTAAATTTCATCTTGAATATGGATTTTCATTAATTTATTTCCACATACTACCTTTTTAAAAATCCTCAATAGCAATTAAGGCATTTGGATTGTAGATTAGGCATTATATATTCCTTAAGAGTAGCAAAAAATTAGTAATTTTAAAAGTTGTAAATCATAATTTAGAATTATTTCTTAAATTAATGTTAAAAATCATATTCCAATATTTCAGGAATATATTTCATTTCAAAGCAGATTAGCACTGATATGCAGCTTTCTGATTTGCTTTTAGTAACACGAATTGAGAAATCAATAACTCGTTTTTGCAACTGACGCCTTATTTCGCGACAAGTATTTGAAAAATAGAATTGCATCAAATGTGAATAACAATTTCATTCAAATTCACATTTGGAAACATAATGGCTTTTTCGGAGTTGGAAAAAGAATTTTTTTTCAGCGCTATAATCGCTTTCATAGTGAATGAAAATTATCTTTTCAGATAAGCCTGCATATGAACTAAATTTTTGACCCCTAGTCCAAAGTCAAAAATTTATATTTAGTTTCTATAAAATAAATGCGTATTACTTTTTTGTACACATTATTCTGCGAAAGCGATGTGTAAGATAAGGAAATTAAATCTTCGAAATTGTTATATTTTTCGATTTGGCCTAAATTGCAGAACAGAGATTATAATTTATTACGATTTTATTCATAGTTTATTACGAAGTAATTGTATTAAATTTTCAACTTCCCACTTCAAATCAGAAATATATTTCATCGTTTTTATGAAGAATGAATTACAGAAAATTATTCATTGAAATATGGTGATAATTTATTAGCTAGATATCTGTAAAGAATATGTTAAATCTACGATTTAGGATTTTTGACAATTTACTTCGTGTGGACATATTCAGATAGGCAGTACGTCTATGAAATCAAATAGTTAAGGGATTTGAGTCATCATAATAGTGGAATAATGAATGAGTCATAGATAACATTTGTGCCTTTGCGAGAGAGAGTTTCTAGGGAAATTGGTGCATTTTTGTCTTCAGAGAAAGTAAAATAGCGAAAACTATTTGAAGGCAGTTTTATATTCTTTGCTAAGGCTTATATTCAGCCTACTGGTTTTCTAAATAGTGATTGCAAAATAAAAAATAATAATAATAAATAATTACCTCTAAGAATCAGGCACGAGAACTTTTTTATTTTTGGTTATTCAGGGTCTATTACCACGTCTGAAAATTGAGCATTCCTTTGAAAAAGTGAATTGAACATTCTTTTGAGCAGTCACAGAGCAGGAGATTTTTGGTTAAGATTTATGTGGTTTAAAACTTTCTTACTTATAAATTGTAATGGATTATTTTTATATTTTATTATATTAAATTGAATATTAAGATATCTCAAGATACGATAAAAACTCTTACAAAATCTAGAATATGTTATTATATTAAATGGAATATTAAGATATCTCAAGATACGATAAAAATTCTTACAATGTCTAGAATATGTTATTATATTAAATGGAATATCAAGATATCTCAAGATACGATAAAAACTCTTACAAAGTCTAGAATTATAGTAGAAACAATGAGAAAAATAAGATAGGAAATAGAAACAACGTTCAGAATTGCCAAGAAAATCGCAGATATATAGCAGATATTTTTTATTCAATTCTTTTTCTCGAACCTATGAGTGATTTTATATCCAATATGCTATCAAAAGCATCGGAAGGTTTGGCAGTAAAAACTTTATTTTCCGATCTCAAAGTAATTGTTCAGAAGCAGTGAATGGATCGTAAAATGGGTGGAAGTTTATATTTATATATTCTTATAAAAGGAATATAAGTATATTAATAAGAATTCAACAATATTCTTATGCTGCATTACCGTTGTCTCCTGTAATTTGAATTTCCTTAAACTGGTTTTTGTTTATATGAAGTTTCAATGTATTTATAAATATTTATGGATACTTTTGATTAACCAAACCAATTAATTCTATGTTTGTCCATAGTATTATATTTTTACAGCACTTTCGATGGTTTTTTTATTGTTTAAATGCGTAAAAATGAAAAAAAAATTAACTTTCAGGTAGAAGTTTGAATTCAGATAATAGAAATATCCGCTTCGCCATAATTATTTAATTATTATTCATGGGTCAATCCAGACGAAAATTGGGGCCGTTTTGCGACCCCTTAACAAAATTCCACTCATAAAAATGGCTCCTTCACAAAACTCAAATTCACAAAAACGGCCCTTCACAAAATTCAAATTTGTAAAAACGGCCCTTTTACAAAATTTCATTTTATAAAAATGATCCCTTTTTAAAATTTTTCCACGGCCAAACAACGATTCTCGAAAATTTTCCCAGTATTAGGTATCCTTACTTTTCTATATCAAATCGATTTTAAAAGTGAAGATGCATTTCTGCATAATTAAGTGTTTTGTTAACAGAAAGTTCTAATTTTTCAACATAATTTTTACAAAAAAACCACTATTATTTTTTTTAATCTGGCTTCTTTTGTAAAAATTTTTGAATGAGGCATTGCACAAAATATATATGCAAGTATTTTTTTCAGTATTATATCAAATTACTGCATATATTTTTTTCAATGAAACACTTTTGATATTAAACGTAAAATATAGAAATACGACTGCTAAAATTAAAGGTTTTACAAGATAAAGAAATTTTTCATAAAAAATTTTTTTCACAAAAATTGGCCCCTAAAAAACCTGGATCGTCCCCTGTTATTATTATTATTTATCTATATAGCTTAAAACTACGGAGAACTAATAGAGACTATAGGACTTAAGATTATATAGACAGCCGGAGTATCCTTCTCTCCACATTTTTGTATTTGACGAATTTTGTGTTAAGTTTCGGAGCATAGTGAATTAAATCGAGTGGGCATTATAATGAAAAGTGATTAAAAATATTTTTTCTAATTGAAGGAGGTCTGTAACGGGGATTTCTTTAAATTCTATAAGTCGAATCTTTTGATTATTGCAATACTTTTTCTTTGAATCTTTGGTATATGTGAAGGCAGAAATAGATTTTACCAACACCATTTTTACTTTCGCGTATACGAAGTATACAAAGAGAAAGTATTGTAATCGTCAAAAATTCAAACTCGAGATTTTGACGAATCTCCACAATTTAGACAGCCCTGAGTCCGAAAAACGCAATTTTAAATTATTTCTATCTGTGTGTCTGTGAACACGAAAACTATTGGATCTGTTGGAAATCCGTCTTCGGGAAGGAAGTCTGTCCGTTTCTCCGCGTTCATGTGAACACTATCTATAACTCAGAAACTTGAATAGTTAGATGGATAAACAGCTTTATCATCAGGAATGTAGGTCCGTATCGAATTTTGGGCCAAATCCGTCAAAGAGTTGACTGTCTGTCGGTCTGTATAATTGCATAATTCTAAACATTATAACTCGTAAACCCTACGGCTTTGATAAATAAAAATTGGTATGAGGCTTGCTAACATTAATTGTAGATCCGTGCCCAATTTTCGTTTAAATCGGTTAAAAAAATTGTTCTTTTAACCGATTGTTTTAACCGAAAGTGTCTTTTCTCATCACACGATGACGCGAGTCCGTTATTGCATAATTGCACGATTCTCTTGCGCTAATCCTTTCCGCTTCTACCCACGCCTTTAGCCTCCAAGCTTCCGATTCCCAAACTTTTTTCTCCACTGCATTAGAGGCGCTTGTTCGTTTTACTGCCTTTTAGCATTTTTTCTCCACATGTGTTAGGAGTATACGAGAAAGTTTAGGGGCCTATTTCTCCCGCTGGTTTTATTATGATTTGAGTCATTATTTTTTATTTTCAATTGATATTATCATCAAAAAGGAGAGATCTAAGCCTTAATTCTAAGAAAATATGAATATCCATAATAAAAATTATTCAAGCCAAGAATTTTCAAAGGTTTATTTTTGTAAAAATATTATAAAGAAACAGCATTTTTTAATCAAAGTAATTTTTATTAAGGTTTTTTCATATTTCTATATAAGTCAATTACTAAACCATAACGCTAAATTTGAGAAGGATAACTATTTCAATGTAAAAATTTAATGCACGGTTAAAATATTGTTTTAGCAATTCTGTGTTTTTTTAAAATCATTTATTTAGTCTAATGTTTATTTCCATATCGTCGGTACACTTCTACAAGTGACCGAGCCAGAAAACTTAGTTCTAAGGAAATACAATTTAACGCTTCCGGGGATTTAAAAAGTCAAGGTTTTGTTGTTTCTTTAGTATCATAGAATTTTCCTTTTCTTCGTAATTTGTACTTTTGATATTGAATAATAATTTTTTCACGTTTGAGGAAATTGGAAAGATAGGAAAGATTTCATTTGGTCACAAGTGTATTTTGAATATAAAGTGACCTGGTTACTTTTTATTATAATCAATAGACAAGAGTACCAATGGATAACGCTTTGTTTCAAGAAAAGAATACAATTTAATAGTAAATAATTATAAGTAGCTTATGTTATTAATAATAGAAATACTAAACAAAAAGTTAAAGAAAAAAGTATAAATTAGAAACAGAAGATTTAAACAAAAACGATAACAATACACCTTTTAGCGCGCTCAACGCAGCAGCCTCAAGTGATTACATCAACAAAAAATTACAACGATTAATATTTAAAACACATAAAATAGAATTTAGAAAGTAAAAGAAAAATATTCAAAATGGAAGGAATGAATGAGAACCCGAATGACGAACTTTTCCGAAGCCCACTCGCCATAGAAGTTCTAAAATGGACAAAATTTTCTGTCAAGAGTAAGATTATAAATCAAAAGTATACCCTTTGTGGCCTGAATTCTGTCCAACCGCAATACAAGAAACATTTTGAAAAAATCAAGAGGAAAAATCCTTAATGAAAATCCAAAAGATACTAGAGTGTATAAAGTGTTTTTGACTAATTAATTTATATTTAATATTTTTATTAAATTTTGTTAATTATAACTGTTATGTTATGAATGTCATTTAGTTTCAAATAAATAACAACTTACAAAATAAAATTCGTAGCTCCACGATTAATTTCGCATGAAATAATTTTTGGTTTTTAAAAATTATTCTTTGGTTCTTTTTTTAATTAGGTTAGATACTTCTCTTACATTATTTGTATTTTCTCATAAATTCTCATTCCGAAGAAATATGTCCGAACATCGGACATATTTATTCGGAATGAAACTTTTATTCACAAAAACGTAAACAACAAAAAAATCAAAAAAAAGTTTTTAAGTGAAATATCCATCCCACTGATATTTTTTGTTTAATAAGCTTTATATCGAATATTCCAAGGAAAAGCAACCAATGTATTAAATTATTCTCTTCAAAAACTGAAAAGAACAAATACATGATAAAAAGAATAGAAAGAAATGTCGAAATGATAATTAAAACGAAACGATCTCACACAATTCTTGTACAAATTATTTTTGTGAAAATAATGACCTATAAAGAATTATTAATTTCCGCGAGAGGAAAAAATGAACCAAAGATTTTAATTTGCAGTTATATCCAAAGAGTTAATAAAATTATAACCCCAACAGGAAAATCGTTTGCACCTGAAAAAGAAATTGGATTACTTATATTTTTCAGTTTGTTCAGTTATTTCAGACCATTTATCAGATATTAATAGTAGCCAATAATCAGTTAAAAGCAACTGATTCGAACAAGTTAAAATTATGTACTTTTTCTGGTTGATAAGAGTGACTAAATTTAGATAATCCTATTTATATGTGACCTGTTCATTAGTTACATGCACCTATCAAATAACAATGATCAAATTTATTTAGTCATTTTTAGCTGTAGGCATCATATTATATATGACTTTGTCATTAATGGCAGGGTTATTAAAATGTTATTACAACACAGATATTGAAGTCCGCGATTTTTTTCTGTTACACAGATGTCATTTTCCAGCATTTTGAGGATATTAATTCATTTTTCTAATTTTTTTTTGTCTTGGTCACTTTTAGCAGTATGGACGAGTTTTCTGCTTTGTTTATTATGGATTCACAGGCTGTTTTCTTTTAACCTTCCGATTTAAGAAATCGTCAAATCCATTTGGATTATCAAGCACCAACTTCGATTCAGTTCTTTCTTTAGTATACAAAGCGTTGAATTCTATGTTCCTTGAGTTCGTTTAATTCTTTTTATTTAAAACGACATAAAAGGCTCTTAAAGCGGCTGAATTCGAAATGGAATGAGTGTAATTAGCTAAGCCATTTTGCTAAAAATTTAACCGCCAGTGATTATCTAAATCGTTTGCTTAGAAATTTAACCTCCAAAAAAGCCTTTGGAGTCGCCGAAAAGAGTGATAATGAACAATTATGGCAGCCTTTTCACAAAATGTTACTCTTATTTTATTTAAACATTGAGAGTTACATTAATTAAATAAATGAAGAATTTGAAAAAACTTATTTTTGCTTTAAAATATAAATAAAATAATTTATAAATTATAATAAGAATAAATATAAGGAAGTATAATTTAGTTACAATAATGTCGTTTAGACGCTGTGCGTGAATTAATTTTGAGCGGACCACGTCATTTTGCCCCATAGTGAGGTGAGGACGACAATACTAGATCTATCACCCTTTTTCCAGTCTTCCCATACCACACCAGCGGGAAATTCGCCTCCAGGCTGCGAATACTGCGGAATTGGGTTTCGAACCTGTTGTTCCAATAGGATATCGCAGTTCATAAAGGAATATAATTTTAAAAAATCAATGAGTTTAAATTATTCATGGTATGATAATAATACATTATTATTTTTGAAGACTTGTCTGACTTCATAAAACAATCCAATTCTGTATTATACGTATCTTGAAAAATTTTTGAACACTTTCTTTTTCGAAATTTTGCAATTCTTTGATAATTTGTTTCAATACCTACAACTGCAATTAATCTGAAGTATTTCATTTTATTTACACATAGAATTAATTCATATTCTGAACCTTTTACGTATTTAGCTTTAAAAAAGACCTTTCATTAAGTTTATGTATAGGAAAGAATTAAATAGAATTACAACGAAATATCTTTCTTAAATTATATGATTCTAAGCCATGATTAATGGTATTGTAAGGGGAAATGTGATTCCTATTTAAATCTCTGATCGAAAAAGGAAAGCTTTCACGAGATTTTAGTAAATATAGTGAATTAAAAGAAAATTAATTTAAATTTGATAACTCTCCTTTAATTTCATAATGAACAAAAAATTGTCTCACACCATTAAATTCTATTAAAAATTAGCCCTTATTTAAACGAGTTAATTATGATTTAAAGTTTATAAAACCGTAAAATTTATAGAACAAACAAATTTCTTTAATTTGGTAAATAAATGGAAACAATTAACTTATTTCTGACAACATATTAAATAAAAATTAAGCTCCGCTTGCGAGCAAAAGCGTTATTTCTTATCTTAAAATTTCTATAAGTTGACATATTGACTTTTTTTATCGGCTTTCTACAAGTAAAAATGTAGAAGTTATTTTGTTGTCTCTGCCTGCAGATTTTGTTTTGATATTCAGGTCGTTTTCGTCTTCCTCTTCATGAAATATACTGAATTCCGACAAATATGATTTTCTCCAAAATGTAACTTTCTATTTACCATTTTCTTTTCGATAAATTCGGCTTGAAATTTTAAACTACAGAATTTTGAAGATATTTTAGTAAAGTTTCTAGTTACAACTCTTTTCTAGCTAGCTTTCTTAGAAAAAAACTGTTGAGGAATTCAATAATATATGCACTTTTTCATTTTATAGATAAACAACTTTTTATGCAATAAATATTTACATTTAATAGAAAGAGTTAAAACTAAATAATAATCAGTGGCGGCTCGGGCCACATCACCGTAAGGATGCTGCAACGAAAAGTTTTACACTGCGTACTAATGACTTCTGCATATCTTAAATTATGAACTAATTTTTAATAATTTAATACTTAATTAATAAAAAAATTATTCTTAGATTTTTGACTTCAAATTATTTTAATAAAGAATTTTTAATTTAGAAATTACTAATTTTTAACTAACAATAATTAAGAATTTTTAAAATGATTTTCACAGTTATTTTTGCTATGTCTATTACTCTCATTTATAAGGGTTTAGAAGCTCGACTGAACATGAAAAAAAATCATTGAAAGCTCTAAGTTAAAATAAATACATATCTGGAGATAAAAGTATTATTTATAGATATTAATGCAAATACTTAAAATAAAATCGGCTCTTCTGGTTTTATTTCGAGCGAAATGATCAATGACGTTTTCTACAGTATTGGTATGACCATCTAAAGACATGAAGACGCTCACGGACAGGCAAGAAACAGAATTTTTTTATGGATATTGTTGCAAAAGGTCTCTCTGTGGTATATGGTGTAAACAGTCCAACACGCAGGATAATGGAGAATGAAGGTTTATTTACAAATATGCAGGAAAACACGTAACACAGGTACAGGAAACAATAGTCCTTGCACAGATTACCAATGTAAATAGACAACAATTCACAGGTAATGACAGTTCAGCACTTTGATATCTAACAGCACAAACAGTCAGCAAATAACTAGTAAAGACAATAACAGCTCAGCTCACCAGCTGATTAGCTCACACAGCGGATAGAACTCCGAAGACGTTCGCGCTTCAAAGAGAAGTAACCAGTCGATCAAAGACCCTACCGTGTTCCAAGCGCGGTCTTATATACTCTCCCCGATAGGCCGTGACGTCACATAGAATTTTCAGGAAAATCCTAAATCTCGGCCCTTAATAGAAATATCGAGAAAAGGGGTGCATTTTCGGGAATTATCTATTTGTCGCCAAGGTCGCCAAATTTGTCGCCAAGTCGCCAAAATGGTCGCCAAGGTCATGCGTGCCACGAGAGTCGCTGAGGTCACTCCATGCTTCACCTTGTAAAACCCTCTTCCCAACCATAAGACCTGCATTGCTGGGACTTTCCATGACTGTAACAATATCGTCCAAAATTTGCTATATTCACAAATTTGGTGTTGAGATCTCATCCTACGTTTCATTCCTCTAGCTGTTTCGGTTTTTAAATTATAATATTCATAAACACACTGACAGACAGGCATAATTTCCAATTTTTTTTCAGTAGGAGGAAGAGGGAGACCCCGGGAGCTCTAAAACGTGGCGATTCCTCAAAGTCTAGAGATCGAACATTTTAGCCCTTTATAATGCTTTCTTTTTGTATATTACGAATTCGAGAAAGAAAGAAAAAATTGGTCAATTTATGGTATTATACCTACCTATACGTGGTCTGTGTTGCTTTTCAATATGAATGTACTTACTGAAGCTCTGTGAGAAGATATCTTCATTCAAACTTCCTACATTTCATTCTGAGCAACTAACGCAGGCTCTATAGCCCCTGTATTTGACATTCTTTAAAAATTTATGCTTCTTTAAGCCACCCCCTAAGGCAGAGCTTCTTTACGACCGTAAATACATCGCGCAGAATAATATTGGGGTTGCTTAAATTTTGCAATCCATTCTTTTCAGATTTATCCACATTTAGAAGTAAAATCTGTTGAAAAATTATATTGAATGCAGAAAGAAAAAACAATTAATATTGAATTCAAATTTAAGTGCCATAATATTTAAATTAATTTTTAAATTTATAATTAATTATTTCTTGATTTTCTTTCATTATTCATTTTCAAAGTTATTTTTTTTCAAATTTCAGCCCGTGAAACGTTTTTCCGGGGGTCAGAAAACGACCCTTAATGACAGTCTTTAAAACGATTCCGTATTGCGCGGGATAGGGAATCGTTATTCCCTCTCTCTAGTGTGCTTACAGTTCCCATGTTAGTTAAATGTCTTACTGAGAAAAAAAAGTTTCGAGATGACATTGCAAATGCGAATGCTCGAATAGAAGCAATTGGTATAAAGGGATTTTATAGTTCCGGAAGGGGAAAAAGCTTTCGAGAGGACAGAGGATAGGGAAAATTCTTCTGAAGTAACCTTGGTCAGCTTTTCGGATCAGCTGAAAGCGTCAAAAGTTAGTTTTATTGATGGATTCGGATATTGCATGCAAAACTAAATAAATATGTGATTAAATTTATGCACTGAAAAAAGAAGGGGGTTCTGCAGTTCCTCAGCCCCGCTGATAATAATATTTTTTAATTTTTTTTGTAGAATTTTGTAGATTATTTTGAAAAACTGTGCAGTTAAATTAATTTTTAAAAGCTACATTTAAGATAAAAGAATTGAAATTTCAATTTGTTAAAGAAAGAAACAGCATACGAGTATTGATTGGCGGATCGTTCTCAAGGCTGCTTTTGAAATGGTTTAAAATGATCTAAAGTAGTTCATTCAAGGCTTCGTAATTCGATGAGTTTCAGTCGTTGAAGAGTGGAATATTTATGTTTAAAATATTAGTGAGTCAAGAATATTTGTATATTTACTGTCTCAATAAAGTAAAATATAATTATTTGCATCATTAAAAACATTTTTACAATTTGAAATATATGCCTATTTCTAACGGTTTAGAAATGAGATTTTGAGTGAACACCCTGCGTGTAGAAATGTTTTTGCTGAATTTTGTTCATTCCGCGGTTCTATTTAATTAATTTCAGTGCTTATTCTTGCTGAGAAAAACTGCTATTCATTTACTGTACTGTATTCATGTTATCTAAATCTTTTTCTAACTTTTACTCTTTAAATTTTGTTGTTTATAAATAAAAATATTTTTGGGGTTTTTTTTGTTGTTGTTCTAGTTTAAAGCTTAAAAGTTAAGACCCTTTTTTAAATTTATTCTATTTTTTCTAGTTGATTGTTTTTAAGCTGCTTATTGTTAATAATTTATAAAGTTATCCTTCTGAGAAATTCATTTTTACTTAGGTTTGGGCATCATGGTGCTTTTTCTTCTAGCATATTAAATTATTCTATTAATCAAAAAATTCGACCTGAAGATTGAAATTAATTTTGACATTTTAAATCTTTCCATGTCCGAAAAAAATTATTTTTATAATACTTTTGTGTTTTGTCTGTCTGGTGATTTGTGTACCAACACGATAGATCAGACATTGTACAAGTTTTATGGATGAGGTACTAACTGTCTGTGGTTATTACATCATCATTATGGATTTGTAACTAACTTTGAATTAAATCTATCTATTCTAAGCATTCTAAATCTAACTCCAGCTTCTTGATAGTAAAAAAAACTCTACAAAAATTGCTAGTAATTACAATATTCTTTTAACATGTATTTCCCTTCACAAGTTTCTATTTATGTTGCATGTGCATAATCCCATCACCCAGATAGCAAAGAAGGTTGCGGAAAGATTGCCATTTCACTTTCCATAGGCTGTTCGCGAAAGCAATTCCACGCAAATCGTTTCGGAAACCATTACCGCAAAGTTTACGTAAGAAAGCTTTTTAAGAACTACCTCACCGACAAGGTTTGAACGACAAGTCCGCGAAAGCATTTCCGCGCAAACCGTTCCGGAAACCATTTCTCGAAAAACTGACGTAGGGAAGCTTTTTATGAACCACTTGTCCCATCGTGTGTAGCCTCGTCCGGTATAGGGATTAGTATGCTTGCGTTCCAACGATATGAACGCGGGTTCGATCCCCGGCTCGGAGGAATTTGGAGTTTTGTCACAATCTACAGCGAAATAGTACAAGTAAGTTCAATTAAAAATTAGAATTAATAATTAAGCTTTCATTAATTAATATTCCTAATTGATCTAATTAATTGACATTCCAGGTAACTCTAAGATGACGTCAGAAGAAGGGGGATAAAAAAGTGGGTTGGAGCCCTCTGTAGGAGTACCGCTTCGGAGGGGGGGAAGGGGTTCTATTTTGTCTGCCGAAGAAGGGCTCTAAACAACCTTTTGAAAGGCCTAAAACAAGCTTGTATTAAAAGCTTGAGGAAATCTTACTAAAAACTTACAGAAAACCTTATTTCTTGTTGACTAGCTAACTTTTCCGCTACCTTGCCGAAAGGTTCAACCCTCGTCATGGAAACCTTTGTGACAACCCTTTACCCTTGCCGACGACAAGATTTCCAAAACCTTTTAGACAAGCTTTCTTTGCTATCTGGGCATATTTTAGTCTCAAAGTAGATATGGCTTTTTTGCAAAATTAAGCAGTACATATGACTGTTATGGCCAAATAACCTTATGCTTCTCTGAAGAATCGATCGATACTTAGGTTCATCCTTGATATTTCAACACAATTCAAAATTAGAAGGTTCTTCCCTGTAATCCTCTTGTGTAGTTTCATTACGAGATGTAAATCGGCCAGAAGCAAATATTTAATTTTGGCATGAACCAGCTTCTTTTGCTTCTTGTATACGAAATACAGAAAAAGAATATACTTTTCATTCTCAGATACGGAAATTCCCCGCGCTTTCGCGCATGCGCCAAGCACAGTTGATTTCATCAAAATAGGGGCGAAATGGAAGATGGAGAGGGAAATGTTTACATTTTACTTAGCAGCATATAGAAACATTTTATTTTCATCTATTGAAGAGATGTAAAGACTAACTAAGAAAAGACCATTTTTAAAAATTACGCCTAATCGGACGGAGGTTATGAACTAACGAAGAACTCCGGAAAAAAAGTTCATCATAATCACTGTCTGTCACCCCTTTCCATAATTAAATCGTCCCAAAATGCTTTTTTAAACGAGCAGTATTGTTATCTTCATCGGATTCGACCTCAAGACGTTGAAAAATCATCACGTTTATTGCTCCCCCTTGAGAATCTAAAAAAATTTTTAAAAAAAAGAAATTAGAAGACCATACATCAAATTTCATTTATCTAAGTCATTGAATTTATGAGTTATCGAGTTCAGAAGCATGCTATTATACAGACCAAAAGACAGATAACAGACAGATTGGTCCGAAATTTGATACGGACCTACATTCCTGCTGATAAAACTGTGTACCAAATTTTATCTAACTATTTAAGTTTTTGAGTTATCGTGTTTACACGTGCGTACAGACAGATCTACAGACTTCCCGAGGACGGATTTTATCCAAAATTTGTAAGAAACCTATAAATTATGTGTAAATATAACATACCAAATTTCATTCCTCTAGCTCTAATAGTTTTCGAGTTCACAGACACACAGATAGAAATAATTTCAAAATTTGGTTTTCAGACTTAGGAAGGTTTAAAACGTGGAGATTCGTCGAAATCTCGAGTTCGAATTTTTTGACGATTTCAATACTTTCTCTTTGTATACTTCGTATACGAGAAAGTAAAAATGGAATCATGGCTGTCTATCTGTGATCACGATAACTCAGAGACACAAACAGGTAGACAAATGAAATTTTGTGTGCTGGATTAACAAAAAAAATTGTAGATCTCATTGGATAAAATTCATCTAAGGTAGTCTATTTGTATATCCGTCCGCAAGCATGTTAATAGGAATACTCCAAAATTCAGCGACCTAAATGGATAAATTTCGCCAAATGGTTTCAGCATCAAATTTTGAACCTAATCCATCATGGGGGTGAGTGACCGTCGGTTCTTCTCTTCATAAGTGAACGCGATACTCGAAAATCCAATAAGCTAAATGGATTAATTTTTTGTGTGATCTCAAGATCCAAAGTACTTATCAGTGTCAAATTTTGCGCCAATTCTATCAAAGGTTCTGATGTGTCTATCTGTTTATTTATCCGTGTCTATGTGAACACGATAGTTCAAACATGCAATAAGCTAAATGGATTAGTTTTGTGTGTGATCTCAAG